>SOPF01027487.1:84956-127452 GCA_012979155.1 Hypericum perforatum
CCACCATCCACTTCCAGCGACGAGTCGAGCTAACCACCATCCACTTCCAATGATGAGCCGAGCTAACCACCCCCACCCACTGACAACAAGGCCAAGCTTCGAGCTACTCCCTTTCTCGCTACAAGGCCGAGCACCCTTTCCCCTGGCGACGCTGAGGTTGTTGCTCCCCCGTATGGTCCAGTCCCCCGAGGCGAATGCGAACAAGTTGGTGTGCCTAGGGTTCCATAAGACGGAGTACACGTAGTACGCATGCTCCTTGAAGGTGCGGACGTTGGCTGGCAGTCAAGCATCTAGAGCTTCACAGTGTCATCCCACGATGTGGTGAGGAAGGAGTCCCGATGAGTCGAGTTGTAGTCGACTGAGTGGACCTCATGGGTGTGCTCTTGGAAGGAGCAGATGGGATTCTGGGGAGAGGGGAGGGAGGTGTCGAAGAGCTTCACAGAGCCATCGGCGACGGTGGCAATGAAAAGCGAGTCGTGGGACTCCGACCAGGCAAGGTCGTAGATGCCGCGGCGGTGTCGAAGGTGGCGAGCTCGGTCAGGGGGGCTGATGGCGCTGGCGGGAGGGAGAGGACGTGGATCCAACCGTTGCCGAGAATGCTTGGTTGAAGATTTGATTTTTACGATGGTGAGGAATGATTTAATGTGTGATTTAGTTAATTGATATAGTTTTTTGTTATTTAATTTGTTTACTTTTATGGGTTTCGGTTAGTGTTCATATATATATATATATATATGTGTTTATGTTTATGATGTTGTTGATTTTTATGGTTTTTAAATTTGTATTCTCTTTTATTAATTTGGGAAAAGTACAATTTTAGTACCTGTGATTTTACGAATTGGGAAAAATAATTTGAGACTAAAATGTAAAAATATGGGATAAAAAACAAATTATCCATAGGTTCGGGACGAATTTAGGCTCCGGAGGCCCCCAAGCCTAAAAGTGAAACTTTGAAGCTAAACTCAGGACTCGTTTGTAAAAATGCGCGAAACCACAGGTTCTAAAATTGTACTATTCCCTTTTCCTTATTCTAGTGCATTGATTGGATGACTAAAAAGTTGAACCATAATAGGTTAGGGATAAATAACCATCCGTCAACTGCTCGGTTGGTGAATACTCGGTACAAACGAGAAAAATAATAGGTCTAAATTGTTCATTTGTTAGTGATTATATGACAAATCACCGAGACTTGACTTAATTGACTGATGGATAGGAGAATGGGGGTCCACGCAGGAAAATTTTCATAGATGGACATGGTAGGTGAGCTCTGCTTCCATCATAATAAAGGAAATGGTTCTTATGTGGAAGTCAATAATGATACAATTCAACATAATATATATTCATCATTGCGAATTGTAAGGTTTAATTTAGAATTGATTCTTCCATTTTTTTAATACATAAAAATTTAATCTGAACATTTCTTAGTAAAATCGATTATTATATAGACTAATTTAGAGCAATATATTCAAAATAATTTCAGGTGAATTTTTATAAATGTCACTCTCAGCTGGTTAGATGACCATAGTGGCAAATGACTCGTCACACATTTACACCCGTCCTACTCGTCCCTATAAATTCCAATGTACTCTTTCGCTAAATTACATCTCTTTCTTCACTCTCTTACCAATAGATAGACATTACTTCTTTTTCCCTTGGTCCCAAAAAATGAAGAACTTTTCTTCCACTCCCCTGATCATGGCGGCCGCCGCACTGATCCTCCTCGTGACGGTGCCCTCGTCAGAAGCGGTGACATGCAGCCCACTGCAGCTGGCGTCGTGCGCTCCGGCGATCACGGGGTCGGCACCACCAACCCCCGGGTGCTGCAGCAAGTTGAAGGAGCAGAAACCGTGCCTCTGTGGTTACCTAAAGAACCCGAGCCTTAGTCCGTACGTTAACTCTCCAGGAGCCAAGAAGGTGGCTTCCACTTGTGGTGTTACCGTCCCAAGATGCTGATTCCCTAGCCTTGATCCATTTCTTGTCACTCAATTAAGCAGAGAACTATAACAGCTATTTATATTTTTATGTCTTTCATAAAAAAAAATATGGGTTGTCGCTAATAATAGAAAAACAAATTATGGCCTGGAAAATTATCGTTGCAAAAATGGCCTAGTAATTCTATCAAATAAATAAAAAAGGCCTAGTGATTACGACCAATAGTAGCCAGAATGTTGGTGTGTTATTGTGCAAATTATTGGGATAACTTTTTGTTATCTTTGTGATCGTGGAAGGGGAAGGAAGAAAGAAATATGACCTATCTGTTCATTGTGGTTGGATACTATATGAAAAAAGTTGTTCTTATTTGGTCTGCTTTATGTTGTGTGCTTTAGCTTTCCTTCCACTAGCTTGTTTCTTGGCCTATTTTATGGTTCGAAATTAGATCAAAAAGAAAAATATATCACATAATGTGAAAAACTTCATAATGGAAAAAATTTATAGTGAAAGAGAGTTCACTATATGATTCAGAACTATACAAGGTACAGTGACAATGAAGAGACTTTCTCAAACTTAAATAATCTCAACTATACACAAAAAAAATTCGGATGCATCACCCCTTCCTGATGTCTTAAATACATTGAAATGATAGGAAGTGTGTGGTGAGAAATGGTATTGAAATTTATTGGTCGAAGGGTAATGTGTAGTTTCAGAAAGTCTCACCCTTGCTCGGAAAAGACGATGTGAAAAGAAAAACAAAAATTAGAGAAAAATAGTTTTACAATATTTAATTGTATTGTTGAAAGAGAAGATGTATAACATGGTAGAAACAAACGATAGAAAATTATCATGGTGTAATCTTTTCGGTATAACGTTTGTTTGAAATAATTCAAGACTTATATTTGGAACTTATTTTAGAACAACCATTGATATAAATTTACTTATTAAAGAAAGATAGTTTTGAGAGAGTAGCTTTCTTTTATAACTTCTTTCCGTGATCAACTATATAGTATTCTTTTTCCTGTCCACATGACTCGAAACATTGGATAACTATAAAATAAAGTAAAACCAAACAGATTATCTTCCGCTTGGAAATTTAATGGCCTTCTGATATGAATTGATCAGGACACTCCAGCTTATTTCATATTTTTATTCTCCGAAGAAAATGACGGAAGTACGACTACCGGGAAAATAAACATCCACCACGTCAATTAAGGGAAGGTAATAATAGTATGTGACTAATTTGCAATTGGAGAAAGGTGTTTAAATGCAGGACAATGAAAGGTTCATTAGATTGTAGTTGTGCTTATTAGAACATTTTTATCATCATTGGAAAACTTATCGAAATAAATTAAATTCATTTACTGGGTGTATCTATGTATTAGGTAACTTAAAAAAAAAAATTATATACTAATAGTTTTTTGTGTGTGCATATCCCGTATATAAAGTCAAATACTTTCATTTTTGTTAAAGAAGTAACTCTCAATTATATTTTTTCTTATAAAATTCTATTCAAAATATTTTTTTTAAATCATATATATATATACATATATGTATATACACATAATATATGTATATACATATATATATATATATATTTATATACATATATATATGTATATATGTTAGCAAATGTCCCCCCACGAAACTACCTTTAAATTTGGTGGGTGGACCAGGCAAGATGGTCATTCCACGGCTCTTCATTTTCCACAAAGATAGTTAGGAGCGCAGCATCGGCCGCTAAAACTAGTGATCCCACTCTTTTAATTTCTTCGACAATTAAATTTGTTTATATACCAACTCACATAAACATGAAAATTGACCTAAAAAAAATCTCTTCTTAAGTCTATAGTATTTATAATTTGGGATATCCTAAATTTGTGTAGTTATACAACTGCAATTAGTAAAATGAATATTATTATACAATATTCAAGATAAAAAATGTTTTTTTTTTCACATTTGGTTATTTTTCTTATTTTTGCTTTTCTCGTTTCCATTGATTTGTGTTTTTCACGAGCTTGTTGACACGTCTCATAATAAATATGTTTTCTTCAAAAACATTTGGAAAAAATAACTTTAAATACCCTGTGGTATCTGAAAATATCAGCTTAGTATCATGTGATAAAAAATTCATCAATCGAGTCAAACTACACGTAATTATCATAAATTAGATCCACAAGCAGCTGCCCAAACTCTTCCCGACCTGCCCCGACCCTACTCGACCACATGGACTTGACACGTCAACATTCATCGATGATGTGGCACCACACGTTAGCATCTCTCCCCCTGCTCCTCTCTCTCTCTCTCTCTTGTTAAATAAACTGCTAGGCGGCTAGAGTCGGCGAGCAAAGTTGCAGAGCAGTGGCCGAGCAAGGTCGCCACTCCTCATTCAACCCCTCGTGATGGGAGACAAAATGTCACCTTTGGCGGTCGAGCTAGCAACTGCGTGCCTTAACTATGACAACACCTTTTACTCCTCCCTAAAGCACAAGTTCTTTGACCGGGTCACAATCATGGCCATCGTGGGCAGAGTTGATGGCATTCGTGTATGGGTCTAGGAGTGGGTGAAGACAGGGAGGGAGCAAGGGAAGGGGGCATTCGTGTTCTTAGAGGTCAACGATGGGTCGTGCCCGGGAAACCTGCAGGTGATGGTGGACGTCAGTGTGGCAGATCTAAGGCAGCTTGTCCTGATCGGGACCAACATCTTTGTCGAGGTGTCCTCAAGCTGCCTCCTCTTGTTGTCAACCAAAAGATTGAGCTCAGAGTCGAGAAGGTCCTATATGTGAGACCCACTGACTTTGGGACGTACCCATATGGTCTGGCTGCCGAAGTTGCCGAGCGAGCTATACACGAGGACGAAGAAGACAACGACGAGTCCGAAGAACACCACCATGGCCAGGTCTAGAACCTTCCACTGCTTAGGGTTGCCTCGCTTCGTCGTCGCCGGATGAATGTTGATGTGTGATGCCACATCATCGATGAATAGTGATGTGTCAAGTCTATATGGTCGGACAGTATTCGGGCACGTTGGGAAGAATTTGAGTAACTGTTCGTTGATCTAATTGATTATAATTACGTGTGATTTGACTCGATTTATGAAATTTTTTTACACATAGTAATTAACGTTACTTTTCCTAAAACTTTTAACAATAACTAATAAAACTGACCTAAAGATTGTGGGATTTAATAATCAATTCAAACCCACCAACCCGAAATGCAAATGAAGACATCATACAGCTCAATGCATGTAACGACGAGACGACACCGAACATGGATGACTTCACGGTCATCCACCACCCAGTTATTGTGCAATCCCATCGAGAATAATCCTACATCATCAATTTGGTCAAAATGGTAAAATCGTCTAACATAAATAGCTCGATTCTATATATCAAATTAAAAAAAAGCCCATGTGTTAAGAGGAGGGGGGGCCCTTCTTGACAGGTTGACCCCTCTATAGCCACCATGCTGCCACCTCAACCCACATAGCTTCCCCAATATATAAACTCCCAATCATCTGAGAAACACAGACTCACCAACTCACCTTGCATGATGAACATGGAGAAGGTCTTATCTTGCGCTTCCTTGTTCATTGTGGCGGTGGTCGCGGCGGTGTTGGCCATGGCGATGGGGGACCAGAGCGTGGTTGCATGCAACCCTGTGTCGCTGGCGCCGTGCCTGCCGGCGATATCTTCGCCGCAGCAGAGGCCGACCAACGAGTGTTGCCGGAACCTGAGGGCGCAGAGGCCGTGCCTTTGCGGGTACCTGAGGAACCCTAGCTACAGGCAGTATCTTGTCTCTCCCGGCGCTAGAAGGGTCGCGAACTCCTGTGGGGTTCCTGTTCCCAGGTGTTGATGACTTTTCGGAACCATGTGTGTTTGTGTGTTGTTGTGTTTCTATGTATGTATGAACCGTCTTGTGTGTGCACGCAATGCAGTTCAATGCTGTGTGTTGTTACAGTCTTGGGGAGTAAGTTCAGTTGTGTCGTAATTGATATATTTTTCAAAGACATGAATTCGAAATCTCGTTCGAATTCTACCGTAATTGCATAACATGCGAGAATAATAGGGTCTTCACTATTTCGTTAAATGGTATTTGCTCGTTTACTGCGACTGCACGCTCTCATAATCATATCACTTTGGTACAAGTTTATGTATAAAAGGACTAACTATAATCTAGATGAGGAGTTCTAATTAGGCTTAACATTAAAAATGGTATAATCTGATCCGGGAGAATTGGCACTTACTAGTGGCTAATTTTTGTTCAGATTCTGTATCTCGTTACTGACGATCGACAGAGCTCTTACGGCCGCCAGTCGATGAGTTGGTTTGTGCCAAAAAAAATTATAATAGAGGAGATCTTACTGTATAACATTGATGATATTAGCAAATCAGGAAAAGAAAAACCAAACAGAATGAATAAAGTATAATTACGAAGCCTGCCATGCTTTGCTGGGCAGTTGGGCCTGTACCGTCAGACCAATAGTCCATTGGAATATAACTTGCACTGGACGTGAGTCTGAATTCGTTAAGTTTAATTTTGGTTTGACTTTACAAAAAGGTTCAGTTCATTAGTGTTATTATATGATTTATATCTCTTTTCTTGAAAAAAAAAAAGCATTCACGTGAAAATATGGCTAATCAAATAAAAAATATATGCAGATAATTGTTTTCGCCGGATTCACAATAATATTAGTTATGAATTTTTTACTGTACAAATTTCATTGTTTTACGGTATCGAAGGTAACGTTTGTGACTATTATTTCATGGTAAAAAAATAAACTAGTGGTGATGAATTTTTAAAAAAGACGCAGCATAAATTAAAATTCCATTATGTTCCTAATTATCTTTATCAAGTAAGGAATTCATAGACTATGCTACTTGTACGGACATCTATTTTTTATAACTAAAATTTTATATATATATATATATATATATATATATATATATATATATATCTTGGACCTGTGGTTTAATCCGCAGCCCATTAGGCCCAATCAATAAAAGGGTTCTGCCGATCAATAAGTTGGTAAACAGACCAGTCTGGTGTTGCGTCAGCAGTCACGTCAACGTGATGTAGTGCTGACGCAGTTGTCGTCAAATAAGATAGTCCATATGGTAGCATGTCACGCAACTACGTGGTAGAACAAGTGATAGCTCTGCCATGTGGCAGACAGTTGCCACGTGACACTGCGTTAGAGGTTATATTTTCTTAAAAAAAGGAAATTTTGGCTAAACTGATTTTTTAATTTTTTCATCAAAGAAACACATTCAGAAAGGAAAATTTAAGATTAATTCTTATATTTTCATCAAATTTTGAATTAAAAAAACTTCGTGAAAATCAAATTATGTGTCTGATATACAGTGACCATAGTTCGACCAGTTCTTCAAAAAAGACGATCCAAATCTGTGGGTCTACTCGCTTCAACAAGTAAATGTCATTTAATTAACAAATGTGTTTGTTAATTAAACAGATTTGACGCATAATTCTCGTTAATTATGCGTCAAAACTAACAATATCTAATGTCCAATAAAATTACATAAAGTAAATATATTGAAATATAATGCGCCCAATTTAAAAAACTAATGTTGGCAACGGGCAACCTTCCCGATTGCCAAATATTGTTGCTCTATTTTAGTTCTCAGTTTTTGCCAAAACATCAGATTGAAATACGATCACCTTTAATCCGTTTAGAAAATCGGATATATCTATATCCCACGTAAGAAACCACGAATATCTCATTCTGATAACGAACCACGTGTGATATTTAACTTATGTTTCCTAAAGTTATCCCTATAAGCTATCTTTTGTTCCTTCCTATTGTTAACGGCTAAACGGCTGCCGTTATGCCGTCAACAAAGTTGATCCATTAAAATTATAGCCGAACTGTCTACGTATTATATGATCTCCTCGATCAATATTGGTTGATTTTCGTTTAGTAAGTCAATAAACGGGACCGCTCCGACTAGATAAGTGCATGTTTGGTTGTGCTTATTCAATTCAACTATAGTTAGGCACTTGTACTGAAAAATTTATTTTTGGGTCGATTTTTGATATTTGACCATTTAGATTGACTAACCTTTAAGTTCTGCATGATTTTTTTTTAAGATCTAAAAGTTTTGTTACCAAATATTATATCTTGATGTTCAAAATGATCTAATTCGAGATTTTCATTTAATCTATAATAATACAGTCATCAGTTGCTAGGTTTTAACCTTCTAAACAAATTTTTTTTTGGGTAAGTAAATTTTCTTTACTAATTATATATAGCAACAGTAATAATAATGTTACTCCCACAAATGTTGTCCCCACCTACATCCCCCCTATATAATGGTCTCCCTTAAGAAAAATATCTCGTAATTTTAAATGTTTGTCTTATAAAATTCTCTGAATACTACCCATCTGAAATCTTGCATTAAATCTTGTTCATGAGTAGGTGTTATCCCCATTATACAAGTGAACGCTGTTAAATAACAAGGTGTAACTAGTGAACATGGCGTCCCCGTTAATTATGTCCCATCCCTTCCCAATATGCCTCGATACAAAATTTTCACCTGAAGTCAACTAAAGAATTTTTTCCGACCGACTTTCCAATTTCTGGACAGCTGTTGCTTGCTGGATCCATGTTAGTTTGGCTTCAGGGGAGATAATTTTTTTTTTCCGGGGGTCAACAGAACCTTACAAAAGTTTTTTTGTTTTTCATGCCGAGCTGAAATGGACGGACAGGACACCCTTGCTGCTTGCTTTTTGAAAAATCTAGTACGCTTTTACATTTCAAGTACTTACTTCTTCTCCAAGCAAAACAATCTGGAATGCCACGTAAAAAGTATTATCGAAACTTTTTAAAAATATTAATTAGACTGCTCTCTAGTTAATTTACTCGGTCAATCCATCGCATTTCTATTGGACCAACTTCACAGGTGAATTGAAAAATCCAATTCTCCAACATTACTCATTCTAAAATTTGATTAATGAAACTTCGAGGGCTCATTAATTTTGTTCACAGCCAAGAATTTATATAAGTTCAGTGAGTCCATGTAATTTGCTCTTATTGTCCCGGTAGTCTTTTGTAAAATAGGAAAGTCAGAAACTGACCGCTGGCCTCCTAAGTCGTACAGCTTCATCTGGACCAAAAAAATTGTAATCATTAAATGGTTTAACTAACGTCATATTTGTCATTTATTATAATATGCACCACGTTAGACATGCATGTTGGCATCAATTATCTGATCTTAAAATATTATGGACGCCAATCATAAAATAGTGCAATTAATATGAAGCATCAAAAGAATGATTCCGTTTTGTATTCCATCACCCATAAAGGCTCCCGCAAAGATCATTCAGAAAATGAAATTAATACTCTCTCAAAATGTGGATAAGTTCAGCACCGAAACAAGTAGTAGTTGCCGGTTGCCTCTCCACATCATCATCATGTGCTAATCAAATTAAAGCTAAAATCTTAACAATCCCAGGTCAGCACTTCCTCAGCTTTGACCTTTCCCTGGAAGTACCTCCTCAAGGTATCCATTGGCCAAGTTAGGGATGGCAAAATTATGAATAATTAATGCGTCGAATTCTACTATTATCTCTTAAATTTAGAGTATGCTAATTTTGAATGAATATGAAATATGATTGTGAATTTACTTTTAGATATATGAATTTTTATAGATCATAGTGCCCTACATACACATGGTCATAGGCCAACTCTGAGATGTAACCCTGCGTTATCCACCGAATTGCTCTTTGGTCCTGGAACATTGAAGAGATTATTAATAACTACATATCATTTAAGGTTTTTTAATTGAGTATTAATTCACAGATACTATTAATAACTTGGATCAACCAATATGGTCAATTAAATTAGAGATTTTGAATTTTAATACTTAACAATTTATTAAAAATATCTATCCTAATCAAAAGTACTTTAATCAGTCTAATAAATATTCAATTCCAAATTAATTTGGAGTATAAAAAACAGGTAATTCACCGGTGTCCCACGCACCCAAACTCTCGGGTGTGGTACACATTACGCGGCGGCAAGAGCACGAGAAGAACATGTCATTATTTTGTCTAACCTAATTTGTTTAAAACAACTTCTTTGACCATAAATCCAAATCGCTCTTTCCTTCCTTAATTTTCCATATCCGCTCTCCACTAGTTTCTTTGCTTATAAGTACCATCCCAGACGTAAAGCGCTAAACCATACAACCCACAAACAATATTACACATAAGAGTTCTTCCCAAAGATCATCAGATCTCAAGACAACCACCCTGACTCGTATTTAAATTAAGAAACTTAGTGATTATAATAAATATTCATGGCTAATTCTGATCTCTCCGTGATCCTCCCTCGCGTCCTCATCGTCTCTAGACGTTGTGTCCGAAAGAACAAGTTCGTAGATTTCGTAGGTAATACCTCGTACTTTAGTGTTCCTTTTCGTTTTGCATGTCATATTGATTTAATTTTGATATGACCCACGAAAGTTTCATCGGAGAAACCATGTTTAGTCCCTTTGTTTCACCGGAAAATGATTTATATAATCTCGTGTTTGTTTGGATTCCGGCGAATAAATCGGGGTTCTGATTTGATAATATATGCAACGTTTTGTTTTCTTTCAGGAGAGTACCATCTCGATCTTATAGTAGGGTACGGAGCGGTGCCGGTGATCGTACCCCGGGTGAACGGGGTGCACACTTTGTTGGACAGCTTCGAGCCGATCCACGGGGTGCTCCTCTGCGAGGGCGAGGACATCGATCCGTCCCTGTACGAGGCCGAGACCTCGAACCTCTCCGCGGAGGAGCTCGAGGAGATCAGGAGGCTGCACGCCAGCGATACGGCGATAGACAGGGAGAAGGACTCGATCGAGCTGAGCCTTGCCAAGCTCTGTCTCGAAAGGAACATCCCTTACCTCGGAATATGTCGAGGCTCGCAGGTTCTTAACGTTGCCTGTGGGGGTACCCTTTACCAGGACATAGACAAGGAGGTGTCCGGACAGGTGAATCACATTGACTATGATAATTACGATGGCCACCGACACGTGGTGAGGGTTGTGGAGAGCACTCCGTTGCATTGTTGGTTCGAGGAGTCGTTGGAGGAAGGGAAGATGGAGATTTGTGTTAATAGCTACCACCACCAAGGTGTCAAGAGGCTCGCTCAGAGGTTCGTTCCGATGGCGTTCGCGCCCGATGGGTTGGTGGAAGGGTTCTATGACCCTGATGCTTACAATCCTGAAGAGGGAAAGTTCATTATGGGGCTCCAGTTCCATCCGGAGCGAATGAGGCATCCTGACACTGATGAATTCGATTACCCCGGGTGCCCGAAAGCCTATCAGGTTCTTGCATTTTTGAACCTGATTAAATTCCATCATTGGATTTGGGTTTTTTTTTTGGGATTCATTGTTTGATTTGGATCTTGTGCAGGAATTTGTCAAGGCAGTGATTGCTTATCAGAAGAAGCTCAACAGCAGTGCAAAAGTACTGAAGCCTCCGAGATTGGAGCAGGAAATAGAGAAGCAGAGGAAAGTTATTGTCAGAAGCTTCTCACTTGCTAAGAACATTTACACATCTGGCCAACAGATCAATCCTTCCAAGCAATCAGAGTTACAAGCCGGAGCCGAATTCCTCGAGGTATGAATAACCTGCTACACAATCTGCTATGTACACCTTTGACAGCTATTCGATACACGACTAGTGGGTTTAATCACTATGATCATGTTAATTATGATGCAGTCGAACACGGCGCTGAGCATACAACAAGAGACGAGGCTGAAGCAGATGGGAGCAACAGTGAGGAACGCAGGGTCCTACGTGCAGAGACTGAAGCTGAACGAGGAGAGGGAGAGGCTCGCGCGAAATGTCATGGGGAAGATGTCCGTCGAGCAGCTATCTGATCTGTTGTCGTTCTACCGGATGATGGATCAGATTTGCTCCGAGGTTTTGGAGAGAAAGATTAGTGATGTGGTCAACGAGTTGGGTCCTTGATCATTGTTTTGTTCTTCTTTTATTTGCAAGCTTGTTGGCTCCTAGCTCTCTGTAATTGAGGTCTTGAAATGTCGATTTCTGAACAAAGGTTAGGCAGCATTCACATGAAAAGACCAGTTTGTGAGTCTTGCCTTTCTTTTTGCTGTGTATTGGTGGTTGCTATCATTTCACATGATTTGTGCAGATGAAAATTGATCTATGTTCTTTTCGCATCTTTATGTGAACCCGAAACTTTGCATTAATTACTATACTATGCAAAAACGACTTGGATACTCTAAACAAAAAATTTTAGTTTGAATCTTTGTGTATGAGAGAGTCACTTTGTTTGTTTGCAGGGGTTGAATAGTATTTGACTCTACATTATTGTTGTTTGTAGATAGGACACTGGATAAGAGAGAATTGTAAATTAACAACATTGTTGCACAAGTGGAGGTCTAGCTGGTACATTGACTATGAGAACAATTTCCTTTTTTTTTTATCAACTGATTATGTTGGAGGTGACTCAAATTGAAAAATGGAGTAGAATTTCTTTAATGTCTAATCACAAAAATCTATTTCCATTCATAAGCTGCAACTTGGACCGCATGGTAAAAAGATGGAAAACAGGTTTAAGATAATGTGGGGAATGAATGGAAATGTTTGATTTGTTATTTGCATCAACAATGTGAGGAATTTGGCTCATTCGGAATTAAATAATCTTTCAAAAAAAATTGAGTAATCATGAATTTCTCATTTATACCATTATTTTTCGGATTCAAGAATAACTAAGATTAAACTTATTGCAAAATTTACATTCTTTGGCCTACAAGTTGATTGTATGATAGAGGTTTGGATGTCGTGGGGACATGTAACTTGTCTTGTCCCTATTTAGGGACAAGGTTAATTTAGTCAAACTACTAATCCACTAATTTAAAATCATAAATACCTACCTAATTTGCCTCTCCCATTAATTACCTACTTTCTATCTCTGTAAACTAGTAATGTTCATTGGCATTTTTTTGTTACTGGTTTGAAGTCATTGGTTACTTGTTCAAAATACCTACGTTACTAGTTTCAAGTCCTACTTTACTGGTTTGAACTTTGGCATTACTGGTTTATAGTCTTATGTTATTGGTTTAAGGTGCTACGTTACTGGTTTGAACTCCGACAATACTGGTTTATATTGGTAGCCCGAACGTGAAACACAACACCAAAATTAATGACTCTCTCTCTCTCTTTACTGGTTTTGTGTTTACTATGTTACTAGTTTACATGCACCCCGTCAGGGTGGCCACTTGGATAAAAAATTTCCACGTGGTAGTAGTCTACGTCAGTGACTAAACACAATGTTTCGTCAAAAAGAAGTTGAACCAATCGGAGTAGACTCAATTGAGAATATTTGACAAAGTTAGACTGGTTTTACTAGTTTAAAGTCATTGGTTACTGGTTCAAAGTCCTACATTACTCGTTTGAAGTCATTGGTTACGGGTTCAAAATCTTATGTTACTGCTAGAAAAATATTGGTGTAATTAATTATCAAATTATGAGTTTAAATTTTAAATTTTCCTTAAAAAACAGGATATTTAATGATACTTATGCTAAAAAGAAGGAAGCTATTAAATGCTGGATTAAAAAAAAAGGGATATTTAATGATAATTATGCTAAAAATAAAGAGACTATTAAATACTGAAGTTTTTAAGTTTGGATAAAAGTCTAAAATGTCCTTGGTAATTAATAGCCATTAGATCAGAATTTTTTTAAATATATGCTAATCTAATGCGCGAGATGTTTGTCCCTATATATGCTAATCCACGGTATCCAAATTCGTATGATGGAGAAGGTCAAGATTGAAGATCCTGATCAAATTGGACATAAGCGAATCCCAATAATTTAAGTCGACTCATCCTTGTCAAATTGTGTAGGGAGACGGACTTGTAAAGCGAGAAAAGCTTCATCATGATGGAACTTGTGCTATAGCCGAAGACCCAAATAAGTTATTATCATTTCCCACACGTTTAGGCCACTTGGCAAGGTGTTGCCTTCAAGAAAGGCTAGAATCCAATAAAAAGAGGGGTTTGTTTAAGCACCTTCTGTACGTTTTGTATTGGTTTACTCCATTGATAAAAAATTTATGTGTCAATAATAAATAATACGTGTTCTCCCCCGTACTCCGTGCTAGATCAGGCTAGGCAGAGGTTTTCTTACTTGACAGAACTTAAAGTTAAATTGACCAACTCTAGCTAGTCATAAAATTATAATGCAAAACGGAATTCCGTCCATTGGAGGAAAAGAAGTAAAGAACATAACAAAGAAACCAAGGATAGAACAGTAATTCTGAATTTGGGGTTTTATTGGGCCTATAAACCCTCCGTGGGCTTTTACTACCTTCCCCCGGATCGGTGAAATGGACAGATCATACATTTTTTTCAAGTGGACAGATGTCACAGATCAGACATTCTTTTTAATAAAAAAATAGAACAAGGCGTAAAGAAAGAAATCGTTAATCTGTATTTTTTTTGTTACGGTGGTGTTTGATTATTAAATTTTATTTTACCTCTTGCAGAAATTAAAATTTTGTATTTCTTCTAAATCATCCTACTCTTTATACCGCTGATTCCAATGTTATTTGAACGAGTCCAGTATACATCAAAAGTCGCTCGAATTATGCAATTAGCCCAACCTACATCTACAATCGGCGCACTCACCAAGTGCAATTTAGCCCTACCTACCTAACAAGTGCCTATGCATAGACTGCATTATTTTTAGTTTTTTTTTTTTTGCTAACGTTCATAAAAATTATCAAATTAGCATAAAAAAAATAAATTACAAAATAGTTTTCAGGTCAAAAACCACTACCAAAAGATGGGTAAATTATCCGTCTTTACCAAAATACAGAAAATATTCCCGTTTCCAAGAAGAAAAAAAACGTGCTCGCCAAGTGACGGGTTGTTTTCTCGTTATTTTGGTTTTTTTAATTAAAAATTTTAATATAGTTCATACACAATTCAAAAAACTCAAAACAATTTATAAAATTTACAAATTTTTTAAAAAATATTTTAGATTTTCTCAATTTTTCTAAAATTTGTACTTTGAGAATCGTGCGCACAGATTTTCAGCTTAATCCGAGTTATATCAATTTTTTTATGTCCTAATTTGATGACTTAAATTTGACACGAGTATTTATAAATATAGTAAATTATTTAATCAAGAATAAATTTCTCGACCCTATTGTATTTGCAAGGTGTAACCCAAAAACAAGGTGTAACTCAAAAAATCTCATTGAAAAACAAGTTAAATCATAGTAAATTATTCTTCAAATATGTCGTTCGAAACTAAAAACCTAATTTTTCTGCCAAAATAAGACGTTTCTGGTTGTTAGGATCAAACGATACTTGCAAAGACACGCTCGAAGCGAGAAGGCTTCTTTTTGAAGAAGCGCTAGCTTTCACCGAGATCCTCTTTTATTAGGGCACGATCCTTCATGTGCCTTGACCTTGTTTGCTTTCTTTTCATTTTTTTTGTTCTTCGTGATGTTTCTCTTCTCCTCATCCCCCTTCTTATGTACTTCTCCATCCTTTCTTTGTAATTTTCTTTTTTATTAATAAAGGTTTCTTTACGGTAAAAAAATGATATTTGCGAAGAATACTTCACTATGATTTAACTTATTTTTGACTGAGTTTTTTTTGTTACACTCCGAATTCGCAAATACAATAGTCATGAAATTAATTCTTGATTAAATAATTCACTATATTTGTAAAAATACTCGTTTTAAACTTAAGTCATCAAATTAGGACATAAAAATATAATATAACTCAGATGGAGTTGAAATTTTGCATGCATGATTCTCAAAGTAAAAATTTTGAAAAATTCAAAAAATCGTAAATATTTTTTTTATTAAGTAAAATGTTATAAAATGTTTTGATTTTTTTATTTTTAAAAAAATAAAAAACGAAAAAACCAAGTGATGGGAAAAAAATCCTATCACTTTGCCAGACACTGGTTTTTTTTTTTCTTGGAAACGAGAAATTTTTTCATGTTTTGGTAAAGATAGGTAATTTATCCGTTTTTTAGTATTGATTTCTGACTTGGATACCATTTCTATAATTTATTTTTTTGGTACCAATTTGATAATTTTGTATAAACAATAGCACCAAAATGAAAAAAATCCTTAGTTTTCTTTTTAGTGTGTGGTGGAATTCTCTCTTTTTGTTTGTGGGTTGGCTGTCCGGATCAATTCATGTCCGTACTCTCTTTCTTACTGATTAAGTTTGATTGCAAAGTACTCTTGTTGATAAATGTAGCCCCCTAATATCGACAGTGATTATAAAGATAAAAAAAAGTCATTTTAGATGGTTTGGCATGAAAGGGGACTACATTTATCATTCCCTTGTATTTATGTTTTTTCAAAAAAAAAATCTCGTGTATCCTTTATTTCAAACCGTCCGTGTTGAAAGTGTTCTACATCGGATTAAAATTTTTGAAAATGACTAATTTATAAGTGTTAAAAATCTATCAACTCATTAACTTAATGTTTTAGGTTGGATATGAAAATTCTAACATGATATCAGAGCGGGTTGATCCTATACCCATTGTTAAGCTCGCACAACTCCCGTTTCTTGTACTTTGATGAAATAAAAGTTAGTACAATCTTCGACTTGGTAGGTCTCGTTTGAGAGAGTGTATCGAGAGTGTCCCATATCGGTTAAAACATGTGAGAATAACTCATTTATAAGTGTTGAAAATCTATACAATCATTATCTTAAGATTTTGGGTTAGATATGAAGATTTTAAGTATTCGTAAAAAAAATTTCTCCACAACCAATCCAACCCCTAATCTCGATCTTATTTAAATCCTAGCATTCCACCACACCATTTATCATAAAATGTTTTACATTCTACATATGATCGTTGTATATACATATATGCACATTTTCGACCAACAAGCATTGAGATACTGTTGAAAACATTGTTCTAATATTAAGTTTAATTTGAACTTTATCTTTTTTTTTAGATTCAACCGACTCAAATATATAGTTGTTTGTTCGTACCATCTAACAAATATATACACACATTTTTCCAAAGAAAAGATGCAGTTCTACTCCAGCTCTGTCAAACAAATGGGTCCATGATTTAGGTAGAGTCGACCCTAAATGTCATAGATATGGATGCTTTTGTCATCCTTCATATTAACCAGGGTTCTACGCGGTGCGGAGTAATAAAAAATAGAGAAAAGTTTACTTTAACATCATATAATATGTTTTTCACATCCTACTTTTTTATTTAACGATTAAAAATTATAAATAAAAGTCTGAATTTATAAATTTCTATCATAGAAAAATGAAACGAAAGCACAAGGTACCCATAAAAAATATAAGTACTAAGATGATTTTTCATCAAAACATATCAATTGATTACCTTTAATATATGGTAGCATATTCAATTTTTCCCAAAATTCAAATCCCAACATGCATAGGATTCCATATTCTATGCACTTACTTTTCAATTCGGGTCTTTAGATAATGTCACATTTATTAAGCCAGTCTTTACTGAAGCAACAAGTCAAGGCAATTCCAAAGCAACAGAAACCATGTCAACTCTTCCCTTCTTCTCTCAACCCTTTTCTCCATTTGTTTCTCTCTATCTCCTTCCTCTTGGGTTCTTGATCCTAACCAAGATCCCTTCATGTTCGAGTCGGGACGATGACTGGTACAACAAGTGCAGTAGCAGCAACTTCACTTGTGGTAGCCTCACGGCTACTTACCCTTTCTGGGGTGCCTCCAGGCCCAGTGGCTGTGGAATTCCCGAGCTAGAGCTAACTTGCGAAGCGGAAACCGCGACCATCACGATCAAGAATGTCAAGTACAGGGTCATCGATATCGACCCGGATGCTCAGACAATGAGGATTGCCAGACAGGACTTTCTGTCAGGACTCTGCCCTTCCCAATTCCTCAACACCTCACTTGA
Organism: Hypericum perforatum; assembly: GCA_012979155.1. Taxonomy (NCBI): domain Eukaryota; kingdom Viridiplantae; phylum Streptophyta; class Magnoliopsida; order Malpighiales; family Hypericaceae; genus Hypericum; species Hypericum perforatum. Next base: position 102,813 of record SOPF01027487.1, read on the forward strand.
TCCTCCGCTTATCGACTATCTTCCCGGATACACCAACATCACGTTTCTGTACGGTTGCTGGATCGCGCCTGTCGTGACTCCGGTTCAGCTGTCCTGTGCTGTCCCTGGGACGTCCTACGAAGGAGGGTTCGTCACAGCAGGGGACTTCATGGCTGGACTGTGCCATACCAGCGTGTCGTTTCCGGTCAGGACGGATATCCTGACCGATATCCTCAATCTGACGTTGTTGCAGGACGGTATAAGGCAAGGTTTCGGAGTGAAATGGGACAGTTCCGGAGATGGTTTCGCTTGCGGCGACTGCGTCAGGTCCGGTGGGGTGTGTGGTTATGACGTGAGTACTCGAAAGGCCGCTTGCTATTGTCTGGTTCAGTCCACCGGTGCGAAACTCTGCCCTGCCTCAACTGCTGATGATCCTGCGAATTCTTATCCAGGTATGTACTTTATACTTCTTTGCTTGTTGCATCTTTGTTAATTCATTATATGATTTTTGAATCATCATTGTCAAGATGGTTGCAGTTATTTTCAATCTGAATTGGAATTGTTAGAGAGATAATCATCAACATAATTTGGTGGTTGAAACCTAATAACTTCTTTTTTCAATTCTTGGGATAGTATAGGGTCTAGTACTCTAATATGGCTAGATCTCGGCATAGTTCGTATTCGAATTTATCAAATACTAGTTATGAAACTTTGAATTCGAATTGAATTTAAATTAATTCTCTAATATTTAATAAAAATATTCAAAAACTTTCAAATTACAAGAAATGTAAATTAGAGTTATTGTTTAGGGTGAGGGATGGCATTTAAGGTTAGATTTTAAGATTATTGTTGTTTTTGCCAAAGCTAAAAGATGAATATTTTGTAACAACTAATCTATCTTCTTCTTTTTAATTTTTTTATTGATCTAATAAAATAAAATATTGAGTTTAGTAGGTAATTTAGATTGAATTATGTATTTTTTTAAAGAATTTAGGGTGCATTTATAGAATTTAGAATTAAATATGAACCAATTTTACTCGAATTTTACTCTAATTGAATTCGAATTGAATTTGCTAGTTTACCGAATTGTAGAAATCATAAACCATATTTAATTTATATCTAGATAAATTTGAATCGAATTATTGACAAATCGAATCAAATTTTTTACAAATCAAATCAAATCAAATCAAATTCACGAATCAATTTTAACAACTATAATCATGTTCGTACTTAAAAAATTTCTCCTCTGCCGGTTGCCCTCTTCCACAAGTTACCTTTACAATTTCTCTAGCTTTCTTCTTCTTTCTTCTGATAGATTCTAGACTTCTAGTTTGGTATCTTGCCTTTAGGTAGGGTGAGCTCTAGCCGCACTTTTTTCATTAACAGAAGGTGTTTTTCAAGAATTGTACAGAGAGTGTTGTTACTATACATTAGCGTAAAATTTTGAGTTGGATATAAAATCCTGACAAGTAAATTTTTTTGCCCATATCATTTTACATTAGGTTAATTTTTTTCGTAATCATACTGACAATTAGCAAAGTATTAGATTATACGTCTCTTAAAACGAATCTCATCAAACTTTAATTTTATCAATATATCACGACATGAGAGTAGCGTGGGCAACAATAGTGACACTAAATAAGTGTATATTTTACACTTATTTACAAACTCACTTGAATGATATCGAGCATGCATCGTCATTGCGGCTCTGTGGTTTGCAGACAACATCTCGTGCAATGCCTGCAAATTATCTGGTGGGCGTTGCGAATTCAACTCAAGTTCTGGAGCATTTTCTTGTTACTGCTCGCATCAATCTTACGTATCTATTTGCCCGATGAACCCGAAAAGCCAATCTGAATCATCGACAACAGCAACAATCAAATCAGGTCAGCCACTCTCTTTGCCTATCTCCTTCATACTGCTTCGATGCACTTCACAATTCCATATCTCCCAACTCCAATTGAACTAGCTACTGACCAAACTATCGAGCTTGCCGAATTTCTTTACCTCTTGTATCAACTTCCGTCGATAGAAACAGTCATAAAGAATGGCTGACTGTTTCACATGAAATTTGAAATTAAGAGAGCTCCTGAACGGTCAGACTAGCCCACATCTCAGTTAATCAACGTACACGTCAAAGAGCCTTGTGGACATCCATTCCAACTTGGTTTTCTGATTTCTCCCCAACGTTTTTTTCTGATAACAGACGCCAATTTTGATTTATATGTTCCTTACTTTAGATTATACTCTGTTTAGATAGTTTAAGCCGATAAAATCCTATAAATCTTGATTTCGTATTAGACTTTACCTTGATATTAAAAAAATACAACTGGTTAAAACAAAGATAAGAAAAATACAAGGGTCATTAACTACTACTGATAATATAATATTAAATCGCGAGTCTCGTTTACTTAACTTCCAGTTTGGCGCCGATCCAACTACGTGACGCTCGTTGACTAAAAGTTGCCCCTGGCGTCAGGTGAGTAAATGAATTAGACTTATCCTGATATTATAAAATTATAAATAGAGGGATATGAAACTATAAATAAATCGTGAGTCTACTTGGTCCGTATTTGGCGCCGAACCTATTGTGTCACGATCGTTGTAAAATATTTGCCCCGGTGTCTAGTGTACGTTTGTGACCACAACTGTCTAGATATTTCAATTCAATATCAAGCTAACTCCCCCCATTATAAATAATTCAAGATTTCAAATTTTACAAACGAAAGAAATTGAGCGAATAATTTTATAAATAGTATTCATATTTATTAAAATAGTAATTCACAAGTCTCTCACGTACAATCATTAATTTTTTGGGGTTTATAATACCAGATATTTACTAAGTAAGTTACTCAAGTTCGACTCATATATAAATTTTCAAAAAAATATAAATATTTTTAAATTACAATGTTTAAAGTAGTTACATTTTCATCTAATTCAAATTGAAAATTACTAGATTAATAAGAAAAAAAGTCAAAAGTAAAGTCGTTCTCTTAGCTCACCAAATACATAAATATATTGACCGCAACTCCACCATCCCAAATAAAATAGAACCTCCTCCTTGACAAAATTAGCACCATCTCTTAAATTTCTCCATTTAATTTTTTAGACAATGGTTGAAGATAGACCAATACCTCCTCCCTTCTCCATCCCTTAGTTTGTCCTCTCCACCAATTCCATGATGTCTCTGATACTACAGCTCCTCGTCCTGTTAAGCATCGCCTCGTTCCGACTGGTCTCGGCCCAGATCGACAAGTTCCAAAACTGCAGCACCACGTTCCAGTGCGGGAACATCAATGGAATCGGATATCCTTTCTGGGGCTCAGCCCGGCCTAGCTACTGCGGCCACCCGGATTTCCACCTGGCCTGCAGCGGCCAGGCCGCGACCGTGTCCATGTCAGGACTAACGTACCAAGTCCTGAAATTCGACGACTCGAATCGGATTGTGACCCTGGCAAGGAGCGACTACCTGACCAGTATCTGCTCCAAGTACCTCAACAACAACACTATAGACCCCAACCACTTCACTTACAGTCAGGATTCCCTCAACCTGACGATATACTACGACTGTCCCACCTCTGTCCCGACCAGCTACGCGACAGCCCTCGGTCTTTCTTCCAAGATCACTTGCACCATCAACAACACCGAGAGTTCAGGTTACTACACGGTAGCTAACCTGTCAACCAACCTCGGCCTGTCCATCGCGGGGCCTATATACAACACATTGGACAGTTGCAGCAACAGGGTTGTAGCTCCGGCAAATCAAACCGTTGTTATAGGGTCCTTATCGAATGTTATACTCCCGACCGATGATGATCTGGTTCGTGTTCTTGGCCAAGGTTTCGGGCTGGTCTGGGACGCGGACAATACAGATGCATCTTGCTCTGCTTGTAAGGGCTCAGGTGGGGCTTGTGGGTACAGCAACGACAGGTTTTACTGTTATTGCTCGAGCGGGGAATTTCCTTTGCGATGTAACGATGGTAATTCGTCGTTAGACCCGATCTCCTCACCAACAGGTATGTACTTTTTTTTTTGGGTCCGATCTAATGATTTCTTACGATCCAGCTAACCATTATTTTAATTCCAAAGATCTTTGTTCTTGTGACAAGTAGAACATCTTAAACTTCGATCTTAATTTCTCACCCGACCTTTTTACCTCCTAAAATAGAACCCAAGATTCCTGAGATCTTCTTATCTTCGCCAATGAAGCATTAATTAGTATCGAGGATGTCTTTACGGCAATAATACTAGTGTAATCACGGGAGTGGATTTAGATAGGGACTCGAATCTAGTTTTCATATGTGCACTAAAAAGATTCAATATGGGGACAAATAATATTTGAAGAAAATCAAAAAATACTTATAATATGTGATTTTTTTGGGTCGATGGCGGGGACGACGGGGACGGAAGAGCGGGAACAAACGGCTGGTCAACATGACGGGGACGATGTCGAGACAGCGAGGATGACTAAGAGAGGGCCGACGGCGGCGGGTTTTGGGTCTATGACTTTTTTGGGTTTTTGAGTCGACGGCGGGTAGGTGTAGTGTTTGTGTTTGTAGATTTTTTTAAGGAAAAAGTCTGAAAAAATAAACTGGAAAAATATTTTTTAAATTTGGCTGAAATTAGAAGATATTAATATAAATATATTTTTGCTAATTTTTAAACTATAAATTTTTATATTTTTTTTTAAGAAAAATAAAATTTGATAGTCCAAACTAATTTTCATATGAAGAAACTTCAAAAGAGTACTTACCTAATCCAAATTTCTAGTCATGTACACTTGAGCTCACCAATCAATAAAATCTAGTATAAATTACATATAGTCTTTTAGTTTAGACAAATAGCAAATTGATTAAAAATCTCTCTTAGTTTGGCGAAATTATACGATTTTCTTCTCTTGTCGGAACCAGAACAAATCCCCAAAGAAGAGACACCCAGAAATGACAAAAATGCCTTTAACTAAAAAAAAATTTCATCCTTCCTCCTCCCCTCCTCTTTCTCCTTCCTCCTCCTCTTCCTTTCCTCTTCCTCCTCCTATTGCTCTCAGAGGAAAAATCCCAGAAAATCCCAATGCTCTCAATCATAAAAAGTTCAAAATCCCATAAACATGACTCGACCCAAACCGAAGCAACATGCTTCCAAGCCAAAGACCACATCTAAAGGAAAAATCCTGTCAGGAACCAATCCTGAAGGTGCAAGAATGGAGGAGAGGGAGAGGTAGAGAGAGAGAGAAAGAGAGAGAAAGGGATAGAGAGAGAAAGGAGGGAGATATTATTGAGATATTGAATTGTACTGGATTGAATGTTTTACAATGAGTATTGGAACCTATATGTACTTTTACAATCCTAACCGACTACAGCTATCGTCCAATTCCCGCCTAATGAAGGTTTCTTGCCGGCCACTCATTATGTGCCACGTATTAGTCATTTACAATGCGTGCGTGCCTTCTTTATATCCGACGACAAGTCGTCTCCTCGATGCAACTTGCTCGATCATTAGTTCCTGACAAATCCCTCCTCTTCAAAACTTCCTTGTCCTCAAAGAATTGAAGGGCTCGATTCAACTCCTTAAGTTGGGAAAACAGAACACACAAAGCAACCCAAGTGAATTCTTTTTTAGCCCATTTAATCAAAACTTGGGTGACATCAACATTTGGACCAAGGAGCTTAGCCGAGAGCTTCAGTTTCTTGCGTACTGCTACGGAGACGTGTTTATAGGTTTGCAGCTTTAAGTAAATCCCATCCCCAGCCTCTATTGTCGTCTCAGAGCATCTTGTATTCACACTTGTCTTCATCCTCTCCTGTGCAACTTTACCAACTGTAAACTCCAATGTGATATAGTCATCAGATTCATCATGAACAACATCACCACCACATTGCAGACTTGCATCCGAAATATTTACAACGGTTGATGAAGCTGTACGCTCCGGCAAAAGTTCCCAATGCTGTAGACTTGTAGAAATTGTCTCAGCCATTGTAGCTGATGAATAAACTGTAGGAATTGTAGCTGATGCATTCACCCACAACTGTATGAAAGTCACTAATGCACACTTCAGACCTTCTAAAAGAAGTAGAGCTTCTGCTGCTAAGGATTGCAGAATTGTAACAACAAGTGAAGCCTGCAAAAGCTCATCCAATGGTGAATTTGCATTTATGATTGATGCAGCATATAGGAAATCTTTATGGCAGAGAATCATTGCTATTTTTGGAATTGCAGGTGATAGCAACAACTCGTTAAATGAAAACTGCAGAGGACAAACATGTGAGAAGGGTCCTTCGAATAGCACATGAGCATCGAAAAAAGTAACATCGATAGATGAATTGCAACACTCTTCCAATCTAGCTCCTATATGAAAGTTCCTGCTTGCAGTCGCATTCCTCTTGCTAACCCCAATTGCGGTTTGATTCCAATCTACCACAGCTTGACTCAATTCTGTGATATTCCAACAATCTGTGATATTTGCTTGACTCCAATCTGTGGTATTCCAACAATGACCAAAACTTGCAAAACCTGTTGATAAAGTTGCGTAGACTTTAGATTCACATTGTGGAGTTTCTCCAGATACATCAGGTGGCTTGGATTTGACATCAAAAACCCATATTTGAACTGATATTCTTGACTTCCACATTTGAGCTGCTATTCTTGACTTGACGAATTGATTAGCCAATTTCTCAAGAATCGTAACTATGTAATCATTTTTGCCACCTTCTTTCAAAGGAAAACACTGATCACCATCTCTATCAGTAGCTAGATCCAACTCAAGACCACTCAAGCTAAATAATCCAATTGCTTGGGCAGGTAATAAACCTGGATCAAAATCAGTACACAAGCACTCCAAGTCTACATGTTGATCAGAACCAGAACTATTCCTTACGACTCGAAATTCAGAAACAATTCTATTAACCAATTTTCCCGGGTCAAAAACCAATATCCCAATCAAGGCATCCTTCCCATTTCTAAGTGGAACTGAATTTGCAGCACTTATCACCCTCTGAATGCCACAGTTAAGAACCTCACAATCAAAAAGTGCAGCAGTTTGTGCTCTATTCCAAGTTGAGTCCTCAATCCTAATTCTCTTTTTAGCAAACGACTCACCTGGTTCGTCGAGAACAACAACTTCTACTTCCTTATACTTACACACGTGTCCCTTGACCCACAACATCTCTCCACAAGTAAAACAGAAGAGTGCTTTCTTCTTACCCGCTCCATGTTCAGCCACGGACTTAGAGTTCACACTCGTAGTCAATGTGATCGACGAAATTCCTGTCCCCCAAGTGTTCGATGAATTTCCCGAACCAATTCTCAAGTCAACTCCAATAAAATTTCTTCCACTTCCAATCACGTATCCACTCTTACTCATGTCTAAATCTGTGATTTCCACCTTTTCCAATTCGTCTCCATTTAATTCCTGATCATCTTGCACAGTAACTTCAACACAAGAAGACATGATCATACCCACTTCCTCTTCTGAGACAAAGTCTCCAACTTGAAAATTTGTGTCATTATTCATTTGTTCTTTCACAACTCCTCCCGGATCTCTCGATTCAAATCTTTCACATAACCCTTCTACAAACTGTTTCCAATTCACATTTGGGTTCTGCAAAATCCATCCATCGAACCACCTTTTTGCCACACCATCTAAATTCGGACTTGCTAACTCTAACCATTTGCAAGATTCAATCTTGTACTCCGAAAAGTACTCTTCACAGCGACTCAACCAATCCCTAGGATTCTGATTAGAAAGGATTGGAAGACCAAACCTGCGATTCAGAAACCACGGAAGAAACCCTTCCTTCTTGGGTTGTATCAATGATGTAACCTTTTCCGACATCGTCGCAGTTGTCACCTCTGTTGTTGTTTCCGAAGAACTCACGGTCACCGAAACTTCAACCACCTCTGCTACAGTTGGTGGAGTACTTGCACGAACAGGAGCAGGACCCAAAAGGCTTCGACTTTCTATGTTTTTCTTGAGGAGTTCCCAGATTTCGTATAGTCTTGTGTTCATCGCATGTTCTCTTTTCTCGATTCTTGATTCAAGATCCACAAACCGCTCTTCGATCTTTTTGAACGGATCATCAATTGACTTCCAGCGCGTGTCCATAGTGATGCTCTGATACCAATTGTCAGGAACCAATCCTGAAGGTGCAAGAATGGAGGAGAGGGAGAGGTAGAGAGAGAGAGAAAGAGAGAGAAAGGGATAGAGAGAGAAAGGAGGGAAATATTATTAAGATATTGAATTGTACTGGATTGAATGTTTTACAATGAGTATTGGAACCTATATGTACTTTTACAATCCTAACCGACTACAGCTATCGTCCAATTCCTGCCTAATGAAAGTTTCTTGCCGGCCACTCATTATGTGCCACGTATTAGTCATTTACAATGCGTGCGTGCCTTCTTTATATCCGACGACAGGTCGTCTCCTCGATGCAACTTGCTCGATCATTAGTTCCTGACAAATCCCAGGACATCCCAATTCTCTCGATGCATATTCCTCTCACCTTCCCCTTCCTCTCTCTTACTCTTCACGTTCTGAGATCTACCGGAGCCATGCACCGCGGATCGAGGAGAGAGAGATGGATCCGGCGGCCTGGTGCTAGGGAAGATGCTGGTGGAGGAGATCAGCCTGATGGTTATGGTGCTCCGGATGCCACTCGTGGAAGGATCCTACTGGAAGAATAGCCTCTCCCTCATCCAGATGCTTAAACTCTTTTCTGCGCAGCGGGTCGAGCTCATTTGGGTCGGGTTCTAGGGAAGGGGGAACGTTGGGGAATATCGGGTGAGCGACCTATCTGGGTTTAGGGCGCACCTGAGATACTCTTCGGGATCGATTTTTTACAGATCAAATGTTTAGTGTAAGCTAGGGTTTGGTTGGAGATCACTGCGGCGAAGGGAAAGGTGGTGCGAGATCGGTAGTTAATGGCCACGGGAATATATGCTGTCCAGCCATTTAATAATTGCTGCCAAAGTTCTAAAATTTTTAATCACGATTCGTTCTTAATTTTTGCTGTCAAAAGTACGATTCGTTTTAAAGCCATTTAATAACATGCATTATACAGTAGCATTGTGTATGAAGTGAACCCTAGGGATTTTGCTTTAGAGGTTTTCGGTGATGGTAGTAAATGTTTTTGGTTATGAATAAGTGGCCTAGGACCGGCTCAAGGAGGTTATTACCGAGGTAGGGGAGAAAGGTGGAGGAGGAAGAAGAGGAGAAATAATATTTTTTAATCTAGGTGTATAATTGTTATTTCCTGTGTCTCTTCATCATCGGAGAAATGCATCGGTTTCGACATGAGGAGAGAAATTGTATAATTTCACTAAACTAAAAGAGATTTTTAATCAGTTTGCGAAATACAAGGGAAATTATCTATTTGTCTAAAGTAAAAGGGGTCAAATATAATTTACCCTAAAATCTAAGGTTTCCTTTGTGATAGGTAAAGTAGATTATCAGAAGACATAAACATTGAATCAATTTTACAAGAAATCAAACATTTTTATTTTTTTTAGTAATATTCTAAATTGTTGAAAGTATTTCAAGTTGTTTGTCTATATAAAAAAGTTTATTATGAGAAAAAATAAAATTGATTTTGTAGTTTCCTTTTAATCAAGCTCGGCAACTTGCATTTTTGTCTCCAGCTTATAGTATAATCGATATTGTTGTAGCTGTCATGCTAAAAGAAATTATAATTGTAGCTGTCCTTCCACTTGTCACTTGTCCTAAACAACAAAAAAACATAAAAAAGAAAACAAATGGTCAACCAAAGCCAGCCACAACTAGTCAACTGTTGTCCAAAAAGCTACTACTACTTGCGCTCTCATGGTCGAACCCTTCTAGGTTCTTGCTAGTATAGTACCTGATCGTCGGTGCCACCACTCCACACTCATCATGCAACCCTTCCCGACCACCACCGTGGCGGCCGCCACCATCGTCGTGACGCTCTTCGTCCTCTCCCTCCCCGGAACGACACCGTCTTCCATCGCCACTGATACCACTACTACTACAAGTAGTACTGAATCATCTACTTATCTACCAAACTGCACACAACCCTTCTCCTGTGGCCACCTTCACAACCTCTCCTATCCGTTCTCGGGCGGGGACCGCCCGTCCTACTGCGGCCTACCCGAGCTCAACCTGGCCTGCCAAAACGGCTCAGCCCTCCTGACCATGGACTCCCTCGTTTACCTAGTCAACGAAGTTGACCAAGCCGAAAAAACCATGTCCCTCTCCAGGATGGACCTGTACAACACCACCTGCACCACCCAGCTCCTCGACACCACCCTGAACAGCGCCGTGTTGTCTCTGACATCGAACGACAAAAACCTGACGCTGTCCTACGCCTGCAACGGCTCCTGGGACGGCAAGTCGTCGAAGCCCTCCAACTTGTTCTCTTGTGACATTAACGGTGCCCCTAGCAACGCGTACTACCTGATAGGACTGATTCCCAATGAACCTATACTCGACTACGTGCAATGCAACCTGACAGTTCGCACGCCTGTGCTTGCGAACCGAGTTGGGACGATTGATGGGAATGGGTCCTTGCTTGGAGAAGTTTTGAGAGAGGGGTTTGAAGTGAGCTATGGTGGGAACTATGGCGAGGCCGAGTGTGAGGCTTGTCTACGTCGTCCCGGAGGGGAATGCGGGTTTGATCCCGATGATAGGGGGGTTGTTTGTATCTGTGGTGGTTGGTTGTGTTCAGGTAAGTTTATCTTCCTCTGTTTAGGTTATGGTACGTTTTTTTTTTCGAAATTACTCGCCATTTCGTTGCCAAATTTTAAGTCAGTTGCATTTCGGGAGCTCGAATAAGAACCATAACAGTTGAGCGCGTAGCTAACCTACCCGCTAAGTGTTTGCTCTGCTGCTATCTAATTATATGCTTTCAGCATCCATGTCTGGTTTCTGCTCTTGTCCATAAATGGGATTGGGTTTATTTTCCGTGCCTCCTGGGAAAAGTTTGTTCTTACAGATCAAATTCCAATTTCTTTACTTGTCGGGACATTCGCCTACTGCTGCTACTCTGTTTTCCCTTTTTTGGGAGATTTAATCACGTCTATTGAGACTTTCTGTTGCCTCGGTTGGAGAAACTTCAACCTATATGTTTGAAGTATGTTGTTTTTCAAGTAAATCTTGTGTGACTTTTACATTTATAGCTTTCTAATTCCTGACATGTTTCAATAGCTAAACTTGGGTTAGTAACTATCATGTGTCCTCTTGATTAGTGATTGAATTGATCAAGTTTTAAGGCATAAACTCATGTCTCACTCCGTTGTTATATGCAGAAAAGGACTCGAAGAACGCGGCACTCCCTATAGGTAAAAAATGACTAATATATGCATGATACGACTCCGCTTAAAATGCGGCGAGATCGAGCCACAAAACGTCTTAAAATTATAGATCAGTTCAACAACGCTTTGTGACTAGGTCTAGTTGCATCATTGGCAGGCTTCATATCAATGCATAACTTTTGTTATTTTGAAGTCTAATTGGAAAAGTCAAGCCTGAGGACTTATACTCTGCAGTTTATTCTCAGGAATTGGAATAGGAGGTGCTGCTATATTCGGGATATTTTTGGGATTCTTGTTCCTGATCGTTGCACAGCGGCGAAAACGGAAAGCTGCAGCTGAAAATCAAAGCAAGGATCTGCTCTCGCAGCCTCCGATCAGTAAGAACAAGAACGTCCACACTCCGCCAGTCGATCTCTCTTTGAGCATCCCGCCTTACCCCTACTCGAAATCGTGTCCGAAATCCGACCCTCAAAAGGAAAGTTCCTACTTCGGACTTCAGGTTTTCAGCTTCACCGAACTGGAGGAGGCCACAGATAATTTCAACCCGGACAAAGAACTTGGCAGCGGAGGATATGGATCGGTTTATCATGGCATACTCCGCGATGGGCGATCTGTTGCGGTCAAGCGCTTGTTCGACAACAGCATGAAACGAGAAGAGCAGTTTATGAATGAGGTCGAGATTTTGAACCGGTTGAGACACCGGAACCTGGTGACTCTCTACGGATGCACTTCGCGGCGGACCAGAGAACTGGTATTCGTCTACGAGTATGTTCCCAATGGAACTGTGGCTGATCATATTCACGGAGATCAGTCCAAGTCCCGCTTCCTTGAGTGGCCCATTCGGTTGAACATCGCCATAGAGACGGCCGACGCGCTGGCCTACCTCCACACGTCCGATGTCATACACCGGGACGTGAAGACAAACAACATCCTCCTGGACAACAAGTTCCGCGTCAAGGTGGCCGATTTCGGCCTGTCCCGACTGTTCCCCACCAACGCCACACACGTCTCCACCGCACCACAAGGAACGCCAGGGTACGTCGACCCTGAGTACTACAACACGTACCAGCTCAACGATAAGAGCGATGTTTACAGCTTCGGAGTTGTCCTGGTCGAGTTGATATCATCCTTACCGGCAGTGGACACAAGCCGGCACCGTTTAAACATCAACTTGGCAAACATGGCTGTAACTAAAATCCAGAGCGGATCCATTACCGAGCTGATCGACCCGCGTTTCAGGTCCGACAAGGACAATGCTGTCCAAAAAATGACGACATCCATCGCGGAACTGGCCTTCCGGTGCCTGCAACAAGAGAGAGACATGAGGCCGACGATGAACGAGGTACACGCGACCCTCCGGAGAATCCAGACCGAGAATTGCCCGACCGTGAAATGCGAGACGGTTGTAGATATTGGAGAGGATAATGTCAGCCTCCTGAAGCAAGTTTCTCCTCCGCTTTCTCCGGATTCTTTGGAGACCGACCAATGGATCAGCAGCTCCACTCTTAGCTCCTCCTAGTTACATAATGTTGTTACTTTTTTTTTTTTACAAAGTAGCATACATTTTTGTGTGTGAATGTTATTGTATATGTTAATGGGTAATGCAGTATTTTAAGATAGGTTAGTTACACCTGAAAAAACGAAAAAACAAGGTAAATTATCCTCAGGTCTCTGATTTATGCCTGTTTTTGTGGTAAGGTCCTTGCCTTATCGGAATGTAATTTAAGAACCTTGATCTATAACGAAATATTGATAAGAGATCCGAAGATGATGTCAGCAATTATTATTTAATTTTTTTCATTAAAATGACAATTATACCCTTAAACAAAAAATAAAAAAAATGACCATCACCAATAAATATTAAACCGAGATCAACAGATAAGAACATCAATGAACAACAAACAAAAATTAAACAGACAAATATTAAATCATCCCCGAGCACTTCATCGTCGATGTCATTCGCGTAGTACTCGCCCACTTCTTACTCATCGTCGTTCAACCTCGGGATCTTACTCGACAGAGAGGACTCATCCATTTCTTCCTTCTGCATAGCAAACCCTAATCTAATCTCTAGGTGGACCACGAGCTCGGTACGGCAAGGGAGGTTCTCCTCGCAAACCCTTGCCGTGACGATATGCCATCCGCGTCTCATCCACAGCAAGGGAGGTTCAGATTCTTGAATGCTTTTGTTTTTTGAATTTCCTGGGTTTGTTGTTTTTCATGTTCATCATGTTGAAGATGAAGGTTGAATATGAAGGTTGAAGATGAAGAGGGATGAAAATGAATTTTATTTGTTTTTTTATGTAAGGATATTCTAGTCATTTTCGTGAAAAAAATAAAAAAAAATTGATGACATCATCCTTAGTTATTTTAGGGACCCGAGACCAATATTTTGTTATAAAATAGGGATCTTAAATCTTATTCAAATAACTTAGGACTCTAATACAAAATCATCAATAAGACAGGGACCTGAGAGTAATTTACCAAAAAACAATGTTATCTTTAAAGATATTAATTTTTCCACTGTGATATGATTTTTTTTTAACCACTGTGATATAAATGATATCAAGGACTTAACCTTTCAAGATACAAAGGTTGTTATTTCACTCGAAATTTGCAAGTTACACTCATAAATTTTTTGAAGAAAGAACTCGCATGTTCATTAAAAAAGAAAAAAAAAGTTGTTTCAATATATTCTTCTCTCATTTCTTTCTTGGAACTTATCCAAGTATTTATAATACTCGAAAGATATATTCGAATGATTACTCAACATTCTGGAAAGATCTATTGTATTTACCTCTTTTGATTTATAAATTTATTTATTTCATTTAAAACTAGCTGCGATCGATTGAATAATTATCCATTTAAAACCATGACATATAACTTACGCTGACATTGTGCCATTTGGACTGAAAATATGTCGTTTTCGCATATCATTTTAATCTCGTCATTCGAGGTGGACAATGTACTATCAAAACACTTTAAATCAAAGAGACTAAATTATAAAAATAAAATCAATTGGCATGAAAATAAAATTGGGCAAATCACAGTATCATTTACCTTACAATTTTACTTATTAAAAAAATTTGTTCTTGTTCCATAGTTTAAACCAAATCACAGTAAAATCTTCCATATTAATAAAATCGATTCAGGAATTTTTCCGGTTCGACCGGACATGTGGACCAAAAAAATTCAATCCGTTAGCTAAAAAAGTTAGATCTAAACCAAATTGATACTTACCCAAAAACCCCAACAACGATCACCGGAGAAAATCGAGGACATAATCCTCTGGAAGATCGTCCACGTCACCCTCACCCCGCCAAACGACAGCTCTCCCTTGGATCTGCGTGTCGTCTAACTCGAGATGACTGCGGCGGAGATTCTCAGCGAGGGGAAGGAGCTGAGGCTCAACCGGGACATCCTCGAGCGGGTTGTCAAATGAGAAAGCTACAATGGTTACAATGATCGAATCCTGAAGCTGTAGTGATGAAATTGATTTTGTCGTTTACACATTAGGGACTTATCTGTATAGTTCCAAGAACCACTGAATTGACTTGTAATAAGCCACACGCGCAGCTCCTGATTAGTTGACAGCTGGCGTGTGCTTGTTAAGTAGCCAATGATTGGCATAACAGAAAATAACGGAAAATTTCTTCTTCCCAACCTTCTTTGACGGTTATCTTCTTCTTTAAGCATTTCAATGGCGGTTTCCTTATTTCTTTACCATTTTTAGTGATTCCAAGTTCTATAGATCACATTTAGCTTAGTTAACATGGTGTCAGAGCGATCGAGCTAGAGCAAGCTCATTCAACCTGGCGACTCACGATCACAGAAGCTTTAAAGAAGCTCTCATGGCAGAAGCATCACCGAGACGAGGGAATCACACGATCAGCCCCTCGCTTGTTCCTCCTGGAGCTCCGGGAGCTTCAATGGCATCACATCCTAGTAACATTCCTGATCCAAATCTCTTTTACGTTCACCCGAGTGAGAACCCCGCTTCGGTTTTAGTTTCGCCTCCATTGAACAATAGCAACTACCATAGCTGGAGTAAGCATATGCAAAGAGCGTTACGTTCAAAGAAAAAGTGGCCACTAGCTGAGGAGACGTTCAAACCCCCTGATTTTGAGGATGATGACTATTTAGAGTGGGAAGGTTGTAATAATATGGTTATAAGCTGGTTAATGGCGTCTGTAGAACCTTCGATTGCACAGAGTTTAAATGGATTGGACACCGTAGCTGATGTGTGGAAGGATTTGAAAGAGAGGTTTGGAACTGGTGATTCAATTCAGATTGCAAGGCTACAGATGCAGTTGTGCACATTGAAACAAGGCGGTCTTTCTGTTACAGAGTATTACACTTCATTTCGGACCTTATGGGATCAATTCTGCTTGTATCGACCCACCATATTGTGCAAGTGTGTTGATACAGAGAAAGGCTCTTCTGATTGTGATTCGGTACGCTCCATTCGAGTTTATCTTCAACATGACCAAGTAATCAAGTTCTTAATCGGGTTGAATGAGAATTTTGACACGCTGAGGTCACAAATTATGCTTGTGGATCCTCTCCCCAACATGAGTAAGACTTTATATCTAGCTTTGCAACACGAACAACAACTTTTGAGTTCTTCACAAGGTCACATTGTTGGAGCTGTGAAGACCAAAGATCCTTCTGCAAATGCAAGTTCTCGCACCTTTGGAAATCAACGCAAGAACTAGGGTGATGGAAAGAAGGCTGTGTGTACATATTGTGGGAAAGAGGGGCACACAGTAGAGAAATACTATCGAAAGCATGGCTTTCAACCCAATTTCAAGTTCACACACAAGCCATCTTACAACAATAACAGTTCTAGTTCCTTTGCAGGGTCAGTTCACACAAGTGATGCTTCTGATAACCAGGTTGCAGACAATGCTCCCTCCTTGACGATGAATTTGAACAAGACGAGGCTGTCAGCAGATCAGTTCAATCAGCTCGTAGCTTTGCTTCAACAATCTTCTGTTGCGCCGAAGAATCCATCACCAAAACCACAACCAATCTAGGTCAATTCTGCCCATACACATCCATTCTCTGGTAATCACTTTATCTTATCTCATAGGTCTTCCAATACATCTTGTACCTCCCATACCTGGATTGTAGACTCTGGTGCATCTGACCATATTGCTTGTAGTTCTCAGTTCTTTATAGACATGCGTCATGTGTCTACCACCAGCATAGTACTTCCCAATGACAAATGTATTGCTGCAACCCATGTAGGCACTGTCCAGTTGTCTCCTAGCTTGTTCCTCTTTGATGTCTTGCTTGTACCAAGTTTTAATTTCAACCTAATATCAGTGAGCAAGCTCACAGATCATTTCCCTTTTAGTGTCATGTTTCACAAAAATGTTTGTCTTTTTCAGGACCACGTCAGTTTGAGGGTGATTGGTGAAGCCGTGCAGCGTTATAGTCTCTATTTCTTAAACCTCCACAATACCACCAACAATGAACCTACCTCACACCACTTAACCTCTAACACAACATCTGTTAACACCACCAACACTGAACCTTCCTCTATCACTACTACTACACCTTCTGACCTCTGGCATTGCCGCCTGGGGCACATCTCCTTGCAACGAATGAAGCAGATTCAAGCATCTGATTCAACAGTCAAGACAGCTGATCTTGCTCATTGTGAAGTTTGCCACCTATCCAAGCATAAGAGGTTACCATTTCATCTTAGTACTTCTGCAGCAGAGTCGTGTTTTGAACTCATTCATGTTGATATTTGGGGACCCTATAGTGTACCATCGCATGATGGTTTCACTTACTTTCTGACAATAGTTGATGATCACTCTCGATCAGTATGGTTGTATCTGTTATCAAACAAGTCTGTTGTTCGCGAAATTTTGAAGCAGTTTTGCATCATGGTTGAAAGACAATTTGAAAAGAAAGTGAAGTGTACCAGATCTAATCAAGGAAAAGAATTCGATATGAAACAATTTTATCAAGATCATGGAATTGTTCATGAGATCAGTTGTGTTTACACAGCTCAACAAAATGGAAGAGTAGAGAGAAAACATCAAGATAATCTGAATATTGCCTGAGCCTTAATCTTCCATTCACATATGCCTTTATGTTTTTGGAGTGATGCTGTGAAGTTTGCTGCCTACCTGATCAATCGTTTACCAAGTAGTTCGATTGATAATAAGACACCATTTGAGATATTACATGGATGACAACCAGAGTATCAGTATTTAAGAGTATTCGGATGCCTGTGTTATGCTTCTGTACCTGCTGTTCATAGGTTAAAGTTTAGTCCTCGTGCTCGTCAGTTTGTGTTCCTGGGTTTTCCAGATGGAGCAAAGGGATACAAGCTATATGATTTGGACACACATCAAATAATTGTTTCTCGGGATGTCATCTTCTACGAGTGGATGTTCCTTTTCCAGAGATCACATAAGTATGTGGAGCGTTACAATCACGATGATTCTCTTTTCCATAACCATTCCTCAGATTTTTCCCATCCAGCTCGGTTTGAAGATGTTCATCCTCCTTTCCCAGATGAACATGTTCATCTGCATTCTGCAGATCTGCAGCAGCTCAACCTGCAGACCACTTCTCAATCAAACTCACCTGGTGGTTCTCCAATTACTTCTGATAGTTCCTGTCTTACATCATCTCTTGTTACGCCTTTCCAATTATCACATCAACATTCCACCTCCTCATCGTCAGATTCTCCAGCGGATCAACCATTGCATCAGATTCAAAATCTGCAACTTCCCCTATCACCCCTGCAGCCTACTCTGCCTCCATCCGATCCCAACACACACTGTCCACCTCCACCGAATGATCCAATTACACCTCCCAAACGTCCCAATCGAATCAAAACCTTACCACAATACCTCAAAGACTATGAGATCAATGCTGTACGGTCAACCATGACTCCCTCAGGTCAGTCCTCTACTCCTTATCCTCTAGATTTTTATTTCACTCTGAACCATCTGACACCCCAATCTAGAGCTTTTTGTGTGTCTGTCATCAATCAAGTAGAACCTCAAACTTACGAACAGGCAGCTCAAGAGGATTGTTGGTACAAAGCTATGCAGCTGGAGCATTTTGCTCTTGCAATTAACAACACATGGTCTCTGGTCGATCTTCCTCCTGGCAAGTCTCCTATTGGTTGCAAATGGGTATATAAGATCAAGCACAAGTCAGATAGAAGTGTTGAGCGTTATAAGGCACGCCTTGTTGCCAAAGGTTTCACTCAATCTTTAGGGATTGATTATTTTGACACATTTAATCCGGTTGCCAAGATGACTACAGTTCGCACATTGCTTGCTGTTGCTGTGCAAAGTGGATGGATTCTTGAACAATTGGATGTGAACAATGCCTTTCTCTATGGTGATCTCACAGAAGAAGTTTACATGTCTCTCCCTAAAGGATTGGTTGTATCGGCTGCTGATGCTCAGAAGGTATGTAAACTTCAAAAGTCGTTATATGGTCTGAAACAGGCCAGTCGCCAATGGTTTGCCAAACTACAATCTCTTCTCCTTGATTTTGGTTTCATCCAATCCAAGAGTGATCATTCTCTTTTCACACACACACAAGCTGATTCATTCACAGTTTTACTTGTCTACGTGGATGATATCATCTTGAGTGGCAATTCTGCAAGTATGATCACTAATGTCAAACATTACCTTGAGAAGACTTTACGGCTTAAGGATCTCGGCACACTCAAATACTTTCTTGGTCTTGAAGTGGCACGTAACCACTCTGGTCTCCATCTTTGTCAGAAGAAGTATGCCCTCGATCTTCTACAAGATGCTGGTTTTCTTGGTTGCAAACCACGACGGGCCCCTATGGACTTAAGTTATAAATTATCTGCTGCTGATGGAATTTTACTTGATGATCTTGCTTACGACAAAGATCATAATCCAATTGAGCATACTTCTATTGATGGTAAAGTCGTAGTGGAAGATTCCTCTCACTACAGACGATTGGTAGGTAAGCTGCTCTATTTGACAGCTACGAGACCTGACATAAGCTTTGCAGTCCAACAACTGAGTCAATACCTATCAGCACCATGAGATACTCACTTGAAGGCTGCATATCACGTACTCAAATATATTAAAGGGCATCCAGGACAAGGTCTTTTTTATCCTGCTACCCCTAATGCCAGAGTTGCAGTTTTCACGATACTCGAAGCACCTTTGCTCCAATCACAGTTGAAAGCGTATTCTGATAGTGATTGGGCTTCATGTACAGATACGCGACGATCAATTACGGGATTCTGTGTCTATCTGGGCGATTCTCTCATCTCATAGAAGGCTAAAAAGCAGGTTACAGTCTCTCGATCCTCATCCAAAGCTGAGTATCGAGCCTTAGCAGCGACCACATGTGAACTGCAATGGATCTCTTTCATACTTCAGGACTTGCGTATAGGAGTTACTGGACCTGCCCTCATCTATTGTGATAATAAATCAGCCATACACATTGCTGAAAATCCCGTATTTCATGAACGCACTAAACACATAGAGTTGGATTGTCATTTGGTTCGAGAGAAGATTCAACAAGGACTTATTAAGCTCTTTCATGTGCAAACACAATTCCAATTGGCAGATATCTTCACAAAGAATCTCACAGCCAACCGCTTCGAGTTTCTTTCGACTAAGCTGGGTCTCATGGACATTCATTCTCCAGCTTACGGGGGCGTGTCAAATGAGAAAGCTACAATGGTTACAATGATTGAATCCTAAAGCTGTAGTGATGAAATTGATTTTGTCGTTTACACATTAGGGACTTATCTGTATAGTTCCAAGAACCACTGAATTGACTTGTAATAAGCCACACGCGCAGCTCCTGATTAGTTGACAGCTGGCGTGTGCTTGTTAAGTAGCCAATGATTGGCATAACAGAAAATAACGGAAAATTTCTTCTTCCCAACCTTCTTTGATGGTTATCTTCTTCTTTAAGCATTTCAATGGCGATTTCCTTATTTCTTTACCATTTTTAGTGATTCCAAGTTCTATAGATCACATTTAGCTTAGTTAACACGGGTGTTAATCGATCGCCTCTCCGGCCACTTCTCCGGCGCCGACCCGCCCTTCTCCTATCTCATCGAATGCTACCGTCGGAGGCCCGAAAGGTCGCTGGGATGAAGGACAAGGCGGTTAAGGGTCAGCTCGAGGCTGTGATCTGGCAGGCGAAGAAGCTGTTCGTGTCGTACGCTCGGATCCAATTGGGAAACCCGGATGTGTTCCCTAACCCTAGCGATTCGTCCCCGTCGCTAATGTCACTAGTTTTCGCCTTCGTGGAAGGAAGGGGATTTCGATAGTTTGGACCCGGTTTTCATGGAAGGAAGCGGCTTAGGTGCGGGGTTTCCACCAACAGGTATATCTGGTCGATGTGATTGGTCAGACCATTTGACTCGATGATTGTTCAAAAAAATAGGTTGACTTTCGGGTCAATTTCGAAAACCATGGTTTAAACATATGTTTGAAAACGAATTGAATTGGACAAAACTAGAAGTTTGTACTAGACCGCCTCTAAATTTCTTCATATTTGTTTATATAGATCAGAAAATTTTGGCCCATTGTAATTTCAAATTTTAGGTAATATAAGTTTTAGCTGAAAACAAATACTTGGATCAATTGACGAATGAGATGTTTTAATTTATTGAAGTTTTGAGTTAGAATATTTAAATTCGCAATAATGTTAAATACTTGATAATTTTGTTACCTTCAAAATTCTTATATCATGTCGTGTAGCTTACTAATTTTATATTTCTGACGTCTCATTTTACAAATTTGAGAGAAAATTGAACCGTACAATATTAAATCGAAAGAAAATCAATGAGTATAAATATAAAATTAGTCATATGAGAAAATTGGAGTAATCAGATTAATAATCAATCTAGCAAATAGCTTAGACACTAGACTAGACTAAACCAAGAAGCCAAAGAGACCCGAAAAGTATAGGATGAGCTTTAACCGTTTCCATAGATTTTGGGAGAAGAAAAGGTTTGGTCTGGTGATTGCTTTAGCTCAAGCTTCTTGAAACAAGGCACTTGCATTTCTCTGCCTGAAAAAGGTTATGTTTTCTCACTTATACTTCTGAGGCGCATGAAGAGTTCAGTATAAACTTTCAGTTCGATCTGTATCTTTTCCGACGCGTTACCTGAATGTATCTTCAAGATTTTTTAGTGTATCCAATTATCCTTCCCTGTAAGAAATATCCGCTCAACCTGAGGATAAAAATGGTGTGATTTGACTTGTCTCTGTCGACTATGTGGTAGTCAAATGTGGGATTTTTTTTGGGTGTTACTGTTCATGCATAATTACAAAAATAGTACCCAATTGAAAAAATTGCAAATTTGGTGTCCACCGTGACAAGAATTTTTTTTTTTCGGACACTAAACCAGTACCCGGAATTTTACACTGGGTATCACAATACCCGGAATTTTTTTACATTTCCAGTACCCGGGATAAAATCCCGGGTATTGGTTCGACCGACCCAAACTCTCGGTTTGTGAACCAATACCCGGAATTTTATCCCGGGTACCGGTTATCCCGAAAACAACTTTTTTTTTGCTATTTTTCATTTTCTTGGGGTGTTATTCTGATAAAATTTATGGGTTTCTTGGAAACCCAATGGAGAAATTATTGGATATTTTGATGTTATTGATGAAAATGTTTACGTCGTAATTACCATTTGGATCTATTATGCTCTTTTAGTTGGCGATTATTATTAATTTTTTCTTTCCCAGATCTGCTCTCTGTACTAGGCTCATTTTACCAAATAATTTAGCGAATCTTTTCCTGTACAGATCAATATCACGTGAATTTCTTACGGAGAGTGAATTAATTTTTATCGTTTTAGATATTTGTCTGGTACTAATGGAATTTGGGAAAATAATAGACGGTTCAACTTGGTTTCTAAATTGAAAAAAATGAAATGGAAATCCTTGGTGGACTTTGGGACGTTATTTCCGGACTCCGGTAGATAACCGGTAGATTTCCGGGATAACCGGTACCCGGGATAAAATCCCGGGTATTGGTTCACAAACCGGGAATTTGGGCCGGTCGAACCAATACCCGGGATTTTATCCCGGTTACTGGAAACGTAAAAAAATTCCGGTTATTGTAATACCCGGTGTGAAATTTCGGGTACTGGTTCAGTACCCGAAAAAAAAAACTTTTTGCCACGCTGGACACCAAATTTGTAATTTTTTCATTTGGCTACTAATTTTGTAATTATGCGTGAACAGTAACACCCAAAAAAAATAAATCCTCAAATGTTACTAATGCCTGTTTACTTGCCTTCTCAAGTTCATAAAAGTTTCAAGCTGAAGTGACCCGGAGACTGCTCAACTAATGAAGTTATGCTATTTGGTAACCAAAAGCTGTGATCTATGGAATCAAGGAATGCAACATGAGACAAGGGGCGTAGCTACATGCATAGGAATGGGGGCAATTGCCCGCACTTAAAAAAAATTCTTTTAACAATTTGTTATATTTTTAATATATGACCCCATTAAAATTAGAAATTGTCCCCGTAAAAAAAATTAATCAAATTAGAAATTGAAATTAAATTTAAAAAAAATTAAAAATCGACCCCACTCGTTAAATTTTGGCTACGCCCTGCATGACCTATTTTCATTGTTTATATCAAGATACAGAGAGTTACGTTCAATAATGACGGCCCAGAAAGTTATAAAAGATATTCACCAGTTCACAAAAAAATAAATAAAAAATACCTACTTCTTTAGACCATTCCAACTTGACTTGGAATGGAGGTCTTCTGTGATATAGTCCTCCCAACTCCCTCTTATTCTGTGTCTCACACTCATCTAGCCTCCCAACCATGTCTCCAATGTTGATAATTCTAATAACCATCGCCTCACTCCAAACACAAACACTGGTCTTCGCCCAGCTCGAAAAGTTCCACAACTGCAGCACCTCGTTCAAGTGCGGGAACATCACAGGAATCGGTTACCCTTTCTGGGGTTCGGCCCGGCCTAGCTACTGCGGCCACCCGGATTTCCACCTCAGCTGCAGTGGCCAAATTGCGAGCATGTCCATGTCAGGGCTCACATACCAAGTCCTGAACATCAAAAACTCGTCGCGGGTTCTGACCCTGGTAAGGACCGACTACCAGATCAGTATTTGCACCCAGTACCTCTTCAACAACAGCATAGACACCAACATCTTCACTTACTATCAGGACACCTTCAACCTGACGATATACTACGGATGCTCCTCCGCACTGTCAAGCAACAGCACAACAGCCCTCTCCTCCGCTAACGAGACGACACCCAGTGGCATCTCGACCCACATCAGTTGCACCACCAATGGAACCGATAGTTCAATTTACTACACTGTTGCTAAGCTGACAAAGTACTCCAGGGCCGATCCTACATACGAATCATTGGACAGTTGCAGCAACAGGGTTGTAGCTCCGGCAAATCAATCTGCTGTTCAAGGGTCCTTGTCGAATGCTATCTTTCCGACTGAGGATGATCTGGTTGGTGTCCTTGACCAAGGTTTTGGGCTGGTATGGGACGCGGATAACACGGATGCCTCTTGCTCTGCTTGTACGAAATCAGGTGGGGCTTGTGGCTACAACAACGACAGGTTTTACTGTTATTGTTCGAGCGGAGAATTTCCTCTGCGATGTAATGATAGTAGCACATCGTTAGCTCCACCTCCATCTTCTTCACCATCAGGTCTGTGCTCCCTGACTGATCTGAACTTTGGTTTCCTGAGTGTTTTTTTTTCTTCTATATGACAAATAGACTACATCTCCGATATTTATAACTGATCATAAACTTCAATCGTAATTTGTGATCTCGCCTCTCAACAGCTAAATAGACTTCAGTATTCCTGAGATCTTATGTTGGCAGTGAAGGATTAATCAGTATTTAGGAGTAGGGAATAATTTTACAATGATCAATGCAACTTGCACGGACCAATCAATAATCTCAAATAGTTTTTAAAATAGACTATTAACGGAAGCCTTTTACATGTAACCAATTTGAAAAGAAATTAAATTTTTTTTTGTGTTGTTTGAATGATAATTCCAAAGGTTGTTAGAAAGTACTTTTTGTTGTTTGTTTGTTTCTCTAAAAAGTTCTTTATGAAAGAAAAAAAATGAAATCAAAATTTTTTTTTTCTAGTTTTCTATGGTTAAGTTTATTGGGAGTCAGTTTTTAAGAAAGTTTTTGAACATAGAACACTTTAAATCAAAAAGCAATGAGCATATATTTGGATAATAAAAATAGTTCCCATAAAAATGGCTTGACTTGCCAACAATCATGCATGTGCTTCTTGTTGGAGAGTGTCCCACATCGGAAGTTGCGAGTGGGATGGGTTTGGTTTATAAGGTGGTAGGATCCACCTACTCACTA
>SOPF01027487.1:127462-139638 GCA_012979155.1 Hypericum perforatum
GGTTTTGGGTAGGATATGGAAACTCCAATATGGTATCAGAGCCAATTTGCTCTAACGAGCCCATGGGCCCATATGCTCGCACGACCCCCGTTTGAAAGCACGAGAGGCAGTGTTAGGCCCGTGCAAACTTCAGCCCAATGGGCTTCATTTGAGGGGGCGTGTTGGAGAGTGTTCTACATCGGAAGTTGCGAATGGGATGGGTTTGGTTTATAAGGTGGTAGAATCCACCTGCTCACTACCTTAAGGTTTTGGGTAGGATATGGAAACTCCAATACTTCTAATCAACATACAAAGAGTTTTACTTTGGGACAAATAATGAATATCTTCTGTCATATTTTGTTCAGACAGCAAGAGCAGAACCAATGAGCTTATCGGTAAGGGCAGCAAGAGCAGGACCAATGAGCTTATCGGTGTACTTTCGCCACTCACTGAAATATACTCTCTCGTTTTTATTGAGTTTGAAAGCTGACAGATACATACTGCACAATCTTGTCTTGCATCTGCAGGGGTGTCTGCAGGGATCGGAGGCGCAATTCTGGTACTTATCGGCTGCATTTACTTACTGACGAATACCCGAAATCGGAGCGTACATTACCATCCTAATACACGGAGGAGCCACGGTCAAAAGAAGGAATTTCAGATGTTTATTCTGAATCATCAATCTCATTTGCCGCAAAAGTATTCATACTCAGATATCAAGAAAATGACCAAAATGTTTGCCCACAAGTTGGGCCAGGGGGGATTTGGTGGAGTGTACAAAGGAGAGTTACCTGATGGCCGCCTTGTGGCAGTCAAAGTTCTTCATACATCAGACAATGAAGGTGAAGGATTCCTAAATGAAGTTGCAAGTATTAGTCGAACGTCTCACGTAAATATAGTTAATCTCTTGGGGTACTGTTATGACAAGGAAAAGGCATTGGTGTACCAATACATGCCTAAAGGTTCGCTGGATAAGTACACGTACCAGCAAGAGTCGCAGACAATGGAAAGTGCTTTAGAGTGGAATGTGTTAAACAATGTTGCAGCTGGAACAGCAAGAGGCTTGGAGTACTTGCACCGAGGCTGCAACACTAGGATCGTGCATTTGGACATAAAACCACACAACATTCTCTTGGATGACGACTTTTGTCCTAAAATCTCGGACTTTGGTCTGGCAAAGTTGTGTAAAGGAAACGAAAGCAAAGTATCTTTGCTGGGTGCAAGAGGAACCCCTGGTTATATTGCTCCAGAAGTCTTCAGTAGAAGCTTCGGGATGGTTTCTTACAAGTCAGATGTTTATAGTTACGGTATGCTGGTTCTTGAAATGGTTGGAGCAAGAAAGAATTATAATACCGGATTATCTGACACCAGCACAAAGTACTTCCCAGACTGGATATATGAACAGCTCGAGCAGGACGAGATTTCTGGTCCTCATAGGGAAATGACCGAAACCGAAGAAGAGATCGCTAGAAGGCTGATCTTGGTAGGTTTGTGGTGCATCCAGACAAATCCGAACGACAGACCAAACATGACAAGGGTTATTGAAATGCTGGAAGATAACTCTCGAACCTTGCCAGTGCCGCCAAAGCCCAACTTATATCAGCCTGTGAGATCACCATTTCGGCGTAGTCCCTCTGCAGCATCATTGGCACCCTACACAAGATCAGAAACAGATGAAGAAGATGGAAACACAATATCGGGAAACTTTGAAGAAGATGTAATTCCATTAAAGGCATCAGTAGAATCACAGCCATCATGATCTATTTACTTCCTTCTCATTTTTGGGATCTTCAAATATAGATCTGTTCAAGTTCACCAAACATGAGTGAACCAATATCAAGTTGATGCTCAAAGAAGTGAACATAGTTCTGTTCAAGTTCACCAAATATGAGTGAACCAATATCAAGTTGATGCTCAATAAGTTGTTGTAAACACTTCAATTTAGTAGTCTCATCTCCTCGACAATCTTCTTTTCTGTAACCTCAACAATGTCAAGATGAAGTGTCTGGGACTGCAGAATGGACCAAATTGTGCAATTTGTTAGCCTATCTGCCCTGATCTAATTGTATGTTACATATTTGAGTTGGAGTCAATTACCATTTTCCTATTAGTAGATTTACATTTCAGTATTTAGTATTTTCCAATTCAGTAGTCGAGTCTGATTTGCCTATAATAGCTAGGTTAATTTAACCAAGAAAACAATAAAGAAGTTTCTTTTTAGTTTCTCTCTTTCTTTATATCAAGACACCACGAGGAGGACGATGTTCAAAGCCTCAAAATCCCACCGCGCAGCACTACCACCTACGTAACAACAGGCACATACTATTCAGCTTCACAAATTCATCCTCCACAATCAACCAAAATGCACATGAAGCAAAAAAGAACTTTGGCATCCCCTCAACACAGATTGACCAAAAGGTTCAACAAAGAAAACTGATTCATCAACAGAGCACTCAAATCTTACTTGGACTGGGTAACAAAAATTGCAGATATTATACATCATACGGAACATCAAACACCATGGATGCTGAGAAGAAACTTTGAAAAACAAGCCAACGTAGAGAGAGCGTAGAAGAAACTAAATTGTTACAAAACGGTTAATAATCCACCAAGGTAG
This sequence comes from Hypericum perforatum, assembly GCA_012979155.1. NCBI lineage: Eukaryota > Viridiplantae > Streptophyta > Magnoliopsida > Malpighiales > Hypericaceae > Hypericum > Hypericum perforatum. The sequence continues at coordinate 130,059 of SOPF01027487.1, forward strand.
TAGAAGATGAGATCCCTTCAAGGTTACCCTTGTGCCCTTTAACAGCTAGGGAGGCTACTCATGAAACAAATACCACAGACCCTCCTATCTCTACATTGTTCCAGGATCCGATTACAAAAAGCAGAGAAGTAAAAAATCCGATTCCGGATACAACAATCAACCAACCTGCTATCATAGACAAGAGCCACTAACTGAAACAATGCAGATCGGGTTGAGATCTAGCAACTACAACAAAGCTGGAAGAACTTCATTCAAAGTGAACCCTAGAAGACTTCATTTCCTAAATCACTCGATAGCCACTGTTTCGATTCGATACCTCTGCAGAAAATGAGCATCAGCTACAGAACACGATAGTTAAACTTTAAAAACAGATCATCATTAAGCTTTAAGGACCAGAAATCGAAATTCAAGGCTCTTACTACTCCCAGCACATCTCTCTAAATGTGTTCTATAAACCAATTCCCTCAAACTCCGACACGCGACCAGACCGGACAGTAACTATTTATAATAAAATATTCAACCAAAAGTTATGCAGGTTAACCATAACTAGATGATTTTTCAACAAATTTCGGAAACTCTAAAATTTAAAGTCATTTAAAAAATGGAAAACATCGAAAATGAAAAGCCAAGAGAATTGCAGGAGAAAAATAAATAAAAATTTTACTATCGAAGTAATTTTTCGTACCACGGTTTTTTCACGCAGAGAATCTATTGAGTCGATGGTCGGCTCAATAAGGAAAAGGCAATACCTTGATATACCAAGCAAGTGCCCATTCTCAGCTCTGTGACGGAGATCGAGGATGGATAGCTGTGAGCAAGGATGAAGTACCGATCACCATGCATGGGTTTTGGCATCCTTCTTGGGCCCTCAACAACTGGCCTGGAGACTTTGGACCAGTGGGACGTTGAACACATCCTCAACAGAGAGATGTAACGAAGTCTAAATTGTACAATTAGTTTACTGTGTATTTTTTTTTTTTTTGGGTAACATATAGTATTTCGATACTTATGTAACAACTAATATGATGAAATTTGACTCACCTGGCCAGATAAACCGTTAGTCCGGCCTCAAATGCAGGCCTCCGGTTCCGTCTGGCACGATATAGCAAGATGGTTAACCAATGAGCTGTTGGTGGTGCGGTGGTGTTAGGTGTTATACTTGGTAGGGCGAACTAAGGTTCGATCCTCTGCAACAACGTTGTAAGAGGAATAAAACCTTAACTCGGGACCCTCCTCGAACTGGATTAGTCGGTCCAGTGGACCGGAATCCAGGGTACACACAAAAAAAAAATAGCAAGATGGTTCTTTTTATCATTGTTCTCGGAAACGACCAGGAGGTCGACCTAGAATTGGGTCCGATCTCCGGGTGAGCTGGATTGACCGGCACTTGGAGTACTTGCACCGATTCTGTAACACTAGGATCGCGCATTTGGATATAAAACCACAAAACATTCTCTTGGATGATGACTTTTGTCCTAAAATCTCGGACTTCGGTCTGGCAAAGTTGTGTAAAGGAAAAGAAAGCAAGGTATCTTTGCTGGGTGCAAGAGGAACTCCTGGTTATATTGCTCCAGAAGTCTTCAATAGAAACTTCGGGATGGTTTCTTACAAGTCCGATGTCTATAGCTATGGTATGTTGATTCTTGAAATGGTTGGAGCAAGAAAGAATTATGATACTGGATCGTCTGACACCAGCACAAAGTACTTTCCAGACTGGATATACAAACAGCTCGAGCAGGACAAGATTTCTGGTCATCATAGGGAAATAACCAAAACCGAAGAAGATATCGCTAAAAAGCTGATCTTGGTGGGTCTGTGGTGCATCCAGACAAATCCGAAAGACAGACCAAACATGACAAGGGTTATTGAAATGCTGGAAGATAATTCTCAAACCTTGCCAATGCCGCCGAAGCCCAACTTAAATCTTCCTGCAAAATCACCATCTCGGAGTAATTCTTCTGCAGCATCTTTGTCACCCTCCACAAGATCAGGAACAGATGAAGAAAATGGAAACACAAGATCGGGAACTAATGGAGAAGAGATAATTCCATTGGAGCCATCAGTAGAATCACAGCCATCATGATTTATATACAAGCCTTTTCTTTTTGGGGGCTTCCCAAACGTGAACCTGTTTAAGTCCACCGAAGATCAGTGAACCAATATCAGTTGATGCTTGAAAAGGTTGTTGTAAAAAACTTTAATTTAGGCTCATCCACTAAACTATCTTTTTTTCCACAATCTCATCCATGACAGGATGAAGTGACTGCAATGCTGAATGGACAAACTTGCGCTATTTGTTAGCCGATTTGCCCTGGTCAAATTGTAACGAACGATCACGTTTTCTAGCTTTGCAACGAGAAGTAAAGAACACCCAATATCATCAAAACAAAAACAAAAACAAAAACAAAAAACTACCTCAAGGTTACAGTTTGAACCTGCACAACAAATCCTCGGACATCTGGGAAATCTGAAAGCCACCCAATATCGACGTCTTGCAATCCAAAAGGACAACTTCAGACATCAGTAAGCATGTGAATTGACAAGAAGATAGGGAGCGACCAGAGGCTAAAGATTGGCATGTAATTCGCTACTTTGGCCGAGTAATACCATGTTGCCTTTACAATGCGTAGGAGCTTCGGACACATTGTAAAGCATTATAATTTCAGTGCAGCAGATGCTGTGGCTTGCAGGGTGGACAGAAGCGTAATAATAATACCGTAAACCATAAAAATCAATGTACAAAGGGAACAAAATGAAGCAAATAAAGGAATACGTGGTGGCGAATCAGAAACAGGAGGGGAAAAATACCCATCATCAGAATGGAAAAAGAATCCGAAATAAGAATGCATCTATCCACCAGAAACGTCACACGCTTATCCAGCTTCAGAAATTCGACCACCACTGTCGAGCAAAATGCACATAAAGCAAACAACTTCAGCATCCCCCCTCTACAAAAAATGACCAAAAGGTTCAACTTGTCAACAAAGAAAACTGAATCACCAACAGCCAAACACCATTTCCCCAGGATCAAATTGCTCTGACATAGTTAAAACCCAATAATCCATACAGAGAAACTTCGACGTGCAAGCCAATCTCCAGAGAGCATGGAGGAAAACTGATTTGTTACAACGGTTAATAATCCACCCAGTTAGTTAGTAGAGAATTGTACTCTTACCAGCTAGGGGTCACTCATGAAATAAATTCAAGTACAAAAGCAGAAAAGCAAAATCCGATTCTGGGTACAATAATCACAACAGCCATGAACAGAATTCGAATCTCGCAATTAAAACAACGGTGGAACGTCATACAAAGTGAGATCTTGAATTCATTTCCTAAATCACTTAGATGGCCACCCTTCCGATTTGAAACCTCCACGGAACTGTTCTCCCTCGGCACCACACCAAACAGGAAAAAAAGTGTCTCCACAAACCGACACAGATTTTTTCCGATGTACTTTCTTCTCACTCATATGGGTAGGTACGAGCAAAGGGTGAAACGTAAATCAATCAGCTTGAAACCTCGTCCGAATGGCATCTAATACCAAATTCTCCAAACTCACCAATTGCAATCACAGCAATTCCGAGTTTGAAGAAGTTGGTAATAGATGCGATTCAAAGAGGATATACACACAGAGCGGCGCAGCCATAAACTGAAACAAGGATCGGACAGTTGGCTGGTATATATAGTCGGACCAATGTTTTTTTTAACCAGCCGTGTCCCGACACATTCGATTTCGACCTACTTAAAAACCTCGTAATAGTAAAAAGTTTTTTCTGTCATTCACTTGACGTACTTCTCCCAATATGCTACTGTTATGTTACTCACTGCTGTTCGAATATGGTTTCAAAAACGGATTTCAAGATGGAACAAGTAACAACAATTAACAATTGAAGTTATTTTATTAAACTTCAAAAACTAATTTCAAGATGGAATGGAACAAGTAAAAACAATTAACAATCAAAGTTATTTGGAAATAATAATGCATTTATTTTTTTTAACTTGAATTCTAATTTTAATAATGAAACAAACACTATTGAAAATAATCATAAATAAAATTTGACAATAAGTGCTTTGTACCATGGTTTAGACAAAGTTTTTCTGTACAAATCTATGTTTGGCACTGTAAATGAACAAGACAAAAATTTCTTATGATATTTTTTACCATATTATTTTATAATATATTTTTTAATTGTTACCTATTTAACTCAGTCATGAATAATTATTTTCTCTAATACGTATTTTTTGAATCTTATATATAATTTTTTAAGTTTCGATTCCAATATTTTTATATTTCTATACCCATTTGAATTTTCTAAATTTCATATTGTACATATAAATAGATATAAAGATATAAAAATTGTTAATTCATATATTTGATTAATACATACATATTTTTAATGATACTATTCTAGTGAAATATTCATATAAATGAATTCAACATACGTCTTTATTATGGGTAAATTACATCTGGCCCCCTCGAGTTTGGTGTATTTAATGCTAGCACCCCTGTTATTCTAAAATCGATTAAAATACCCTTTCTGTTTGGAGAAATTATACGATTCAGCCCCTTATGCCGAAATCGGCGTATTTTTCCGGCGAGGAAGCACGTAAAATGACCTTTTTACCCTTCTATTAAAAAAATTATTTCTTCTTCTTCTCTTACCACTTCATCTTCTTCAACCTTTAAAATATCTAATAATACTCTAAGAACACTAACTCAACAAAAAACAAACCTTAGTAAAAACCAATCAATCTTCAGGGATTCCAGCCTTCATTTGACACTAACACACAATAGCTAAAATCACCCAACCATTTCTTTAACCGTACTTCGAAGAATCCCTCCCAATTCACCAAAACGCAGCATATTTTCCAGATTCTTTGTGATGATCTGTTGCCTCAAATTTTCCAGATTCTCCAACAATGCAGTTATTGAATTACGTTTTTGTTATTAGGGTTTTGAATCGTGGGTTTCTGTGAGCTTTGGAGAGGACGATGGTTGGAGTTTTAAAGAGTTGGGTTGGAGACGACGATTGGGGTTTTTGTGAGCTTTGGAGAGAACGACGACGACGGTTGGGGTTTCTGTGAGATTTGGAGAGGACGACAATGGATGGTGGTGGTCTATGAAGAGAAGCTCGGCTTCCTTATCGACCTGAGCACCGGCAACGAGTTTTTCAAGAAATCTGTAGGCAAGGACTTGGCTCCCTCACCGACCTTCTCGTCCGCGCCACTCAACCAGTGGAGGGAGATGCTGACGGCAGCTCCCAATCCGGGTCGATGACGGCGACAATGTTGGGTTCGCCAGTGAGGAGTTCGTCGGTGGTCGATTGGAAATGGGTTTAATTGGAAGTTCATCTTAATTAGAAATTGGTTTAAGTGGACAATCGTAATTAAGGAGGTCTCAATTTATTGTTTCAATCAAAAAACTTGGAGTCGAAGATAGGATTAGGGTTTGGAAGATTGGGAAGCAGTAGGGACAGATATAGAACCGCTTCGACATTCCTTCTTCTCAGTTGTTTTTTGCTCTCGGTTGCCATGTTTCTAAATTTGGACCAAGTATTTTTGAAGTTGGAAGGAGAAAGGAAGAAGGAGGATACACAGTGTTTTTAGTTTTTTTTAGTTTTTTAATGGAGGGGCATAATAGTCATTTCCCATGTCTCCTCGCCGGAGAAATACGCCGATTCCGGCATGAGGGGCTGAATCGTATAATTTCTCCAAACATGAATGGTTTTTTAATCGATTTTAGAATAACAGGGGTGTCAGCGTTAAATACACTAAATCCGAGGGGGCCAGATGTAATTTACCCCTTTATTATTATACACTATAAATGCATAAATAATTTTTAATAATATTTTACCTTTAGAAAAATATATTTACAAATTATGTGATATCATATTATAAATATCAATCGACATGATCCATATATTCATAAGGATTGTTTTTGAGTATTTAATTTACTATTAATTATTTATTCAAAAGTTTCATTTCTATGATATAACATTTTTAATGTAATAATCAATTTTCTTCGAATTAATGAATATTTTCTATTGTTATCATCAAGAATAATTTTGTTTTTAACAAAATGTTAGATTGAATTATTATACATATAAAACGGAGAACTAAATTAATATTCAATCATGTAATAAAATTACCAAAACAAACATAGGACAAGATAATTAGAACAACCAATGTAGTATCCACCATTAGAATACAAGAGAAAAGGAGTATTAATTGTCGAACTTTTGTTGCGTCCCATGTATAAAACTTAAACGGGTTAGCTTTCCCTAAATTTCTTATGTACACACACACACATGGAGACAGCATCAGATGGTCTACCTCATACAACTCAACCCCCCTGCTACTCGAGCTCCGGTGCCTTTCTTTTCAAAGAATAACAAACTTCCTCGACTCGAAATGAATATCAATGGATCGATACTCTTATCAAAAGGACGGACAACTCAGTGCCTCTGCAGAACTAACTGCCAGGAGGACGGCAAGCGATGATACCCGATGAAGCGCAGAATCCACTCCCGGTCCAATGCGAAGTAAAGGTGCCATGAGGCTATAGGCAAGATTGAAAATTGGAACGTGGGTCATCAGTGCAACCATCGAGGACATGTGAGCTTTATCTGCTGTGATTATGGACCTGGAGATTTAATGGCCATAATAGCAGGAAGAATCATTTCTTCTTTACCAGGAGGATCAGGTGCACTTCCCTCTTGAATATGGACCTTAGCTCTTCATTTGCTTCAATGCCTATTCTCCTATACAAGAGCAAGTTGTATATGAATTATTTGTTAGTACAAGCTGTTCTGAAAAGACAAGGATCCTCATTGGTATAGACAAGTACATGCATGTAGATGGATTTTTTAGGTTCAAGAGATTACCCTATCTTTGAGCCATTCTTGCCTACAAGAATCATTCTCCGGCTTTCTTTGTGGGTGATGAAGTGTTGTTCAATCCTAATAGAACCATCTCTTAATTCTTTCCAGTCTACCAATCGATGCTCTATATCATAGGGGATTTCCTGAAATTGGTAGCAAATCTTCTCAATTAGATGGATCCAACACCTTTTGATCTGAAGAAAACACACCAAATGAAATGTAAAAGCAAGCTTTTACCTGATGCACGTGATCTAACCATCTCTCTCTCACAACTTCCAGTGAGATGTTTTTCATAACTTCTTCACTCATGATTAAAGGATCTTCATCCCAAGGCTTTTTGACTGCCTACAAGCAAACAGCCATTGACAATAGAGTCAGGCACAAAGCACATTGAATATAACAGTTTGTGATTGCAAATGAATCGTCACAAAAGAAACTCAACTAGAAAAAAAAAACATATGATGAATACTGACTGAAAGAGATTTAAGATATAGAAAGGATGACATGCATTAGCAAAGCAACAAAACTCCCTGAATCATGACACTTGCAACAAAAATGAAGAATTTTATTTATGAAGAGATTTGTGATCAATGGCCATAACACCAACAAAGGCAATGGTTTGCCATGAACATGTGATAGCAGTTAGAGATTTAGATATCTATGTGCTTTGATTTTATTCAACAGAAGGCTCCAACATTGGAAGGCACGATAATATATAAGCTGACAACAGACCAAAAATCAGAAACAGGGCGAATTTCACATGGCAAAAAGGGAAACCCTTGTGCAATCATAGACATACATGAACATCCAATTACACCAGGTTATTCACAGACGAAGTTTACACTGGCAAGGAATACTTCAACGTTTTATTGCACGAGGAACATCCAACCGGGATAGCATCCTAAAAGATGAAATGTGTACAAAATCAAAAAGTAAAAGAAACATGCCTGCCCTGTCAAATATTCAGACAGATCTTTGACTCCTGCACCTTTTAACCCCGATATCATGAAGTACCTAAAACCAAAGAGGTGAAGCTACTTTAAGAGCCATTTTTTATTCATAAAACACGACACAGCAGGAATTTCCAAGAATCTTACCTATCATACCCAGGAACTTCTTTGAATTTCTGAGAGACCTCTAACAAGTCTTTCTTCTTATCGACTAGATCAATTTTGTTCACACATAATACCCGCTTTTGGTTTGTTTTTTCTTGAGCTCCCACACGTTTAATCAAATTCACTACCCTTGTATCAGGCCTGTTCATGCAGATAATTCTTTGTAAGTAACGGGAAAAGAAAAAAGGAAGATCACAGGTCTAGTCAATCTTAAACACTACAATAATTAGTGAATAATAGTAGTTTCACTCTGCTATTTACAAAGAAAATGAACTAAACCAGAAGTGTAGGATACTGTGCTTGAACAATAAGGAAGTGCTGGAAATCCAGGTAAGTAAAGCAAACAATCAAATTGCTTATTCACTCGGATTAGAAGTTATGCCTCTATCAGCCTTCCCCATTCCAAATATACCAAACTCTCACACGTAGCATCAATGTATTTTCCACTTTGTTTATTATCAATCTAACACAGCTCGATTATTCAAAAGCCTATGTATTCACCAATAGCCCTATGCCATCATACCAAAGTTACATCTCCATTGCAATAACGAATAGTAAAAAATCACAAAAACTGATAGAAGAATTCCTTGTACAGAAAGTCAATGCACATTATTATAGAGAAGTGATTTGAGAATGTATAGAAGTAAAAATTGCAAACCCTAGACACTGACCTGGAAATGTGCCTATGGACATCAAAAATCACCATAAGCACATCAAAGTACTTTATTGCACTCCAAGCACTTTCTACACGAGCTTTTACATCCTTGTGAGGATATCCGTTTTACTTAACATTAGTCCAGGGGTATCAAAGAAACACTGCATAAAATTATAACTCATAAACATCTTATATCACACACAAGAAAAGAACAACACTTTAGCATATAGCAATATATCATGGAGCCAGGTGACTTGTAACATACTATTTCCATACATCAAATTCTGGTAGCGTGTGCCTAAGAGTGTATATGTATGAATTCGTGTGATGAGATGAGACGTACAACTTGAGTATCCCCCTTCGTCATCACTCCCAAAACTTCCTGGGTAGTCGTATTAGTTTTCCTCGAAACTGCAGAAACCTTTGTTCCAACCTGAAGAAAAGACAGTCAATACAGTTATAAAACAAAGTCAGAATCCGGAGCCAACAAACCATAATCTTTCTGTAATTAATCAACATGAACAGGATCTTCCAGCTTCATGCCTTTCTTTGGATAGAAAAAAACACTAGAACCGATCGTCCATAGCAGTCAAACGTCCAATCCAATGAACTGCAACATAAATAGAATTACAAATAGTACCAGAGAAGCAGCAGTCTCAACACATAGGTTGTTCACCACATTAACCACTGTCACGCTACAAACTGCTCAATTCCAAATGAGGGTTTCGAAACACCAATTCAACACACAAAACCCGACACGTTTCATTAAAAAGAATCAAACTTTCCCAAGACAAACTCACAAAACAAACACCCCAACTCAACAAACCCAGATATGGAGCTACATTGCAACGCACCATGTAATTCGTCAACGCGGACTTCCCTGCATTGGGGGCACCAATAATCCCAACAGACAAAGACTTCTGGTCCTC
>SOPF01027487.1:140038-151953 GCA_012979155.1 Hypericum perforatum
ATAATCATATGCCCATTTTTTCCTCACAATAAAATTAAAACCTCTCATTTCCGTCACATAAAACCTGTGTAGATAGATCTCTTTAGACTACTGTTTCATCTATTTGAGTTAAAAATGATCCCCAATGACGTTAAAATTTAATAATTTCTCAATACAGAAACTAATATATTTACAGAAAAAATTATGTTAAATATTTCTAATAAATGAACAAATATATACTTTATGATTTTTAAAATATTTAATAATCTGTGCTATGTTTGATAATTTTTAAATCATACTACATCTTTTATCTTGGTAATTTCTTCTTTTTACGACAAACATATTGACATATTCATAAAAAAAAATGGTTAAATGAATATAAACAAAAATATCAGTACAAATATCATTTTTTTTTTCGATTTCTAGTATAGACAAAAAAATTACTTTCTACAATTATCAGACTTCGTCTCTAAATGAGGTTAATAAACTTGGGCCTCGATCCACATCATCCATTACTTTCAAGGGTAAATTACATCTAGCCCCCTGTAGTTTGGTATATTTAAGGCTCACATCTCCATTTTTTGCAAACCGATTAAAAAACCCCTACTGTTCAAACTAATTGTACAATTTCCCCCCTCTCGTCGGAATCGGCGTTTTTTCCGATGAGAAGGCACGGGAAATGACTATTATACCCTTTTATTAAAAAAACAAAAACACACTCTCTCCTTCTCCTTCTTCCTCCCTCTCTTCTCCTCCTCCGTTCTTTACTTCACTTGAACACTTCTTCCCAAAAATGGTGGCCCAAATCTGGATCTTGAGCCAGACCAAAACCTAATTAGAACTATAAATGTCCTGACCACCCAAATCAAGCCAATCTCCACCTTCCCCTCTCTATCACAGGAGCCGGAGCTCCACCCTATCAAATCTTTGCCGGAGCTCATAATCTCTCGGGCCCGCTTCTCGATCTCAGTCCAGCCCACGAGCCTATCCTCGCCCTCCTCCATAAGCACCGCTACCTTCATCTCCTCAACAAGCACTATCACGAACCCACCCACCGACACGTGGTTTAGAACCATAACCTGCGGGACCACGACTTGGCCACGAAACCCCTCTCCATTTGGGCGGTGCCATTTTTGACTTGGTTTGAGTTGGAAAATCGACATGGGATTGGAATCTGCTGGTGGGTCCCATGAATTATCGAGTAAAGCTCGAGTTTTGGCACTTAAATCGGGTCGGTGATCCATTTGGGCGGTGCTTCTTCGCTGTTGTTGTCGGGAATTTGTTACTATCTTCTTCGCTCGATCCATTTGTTACTGTCTTGAGATTGTTTTCAATTACTTTGGAGTTTTGGTTGTGCACATGCGCAAGTGAAAGCATTTAATTCCAAGTTTTGAGGCTTTCTGATCTGGGCATTGGAATCTATTGTTGTTGGTATCGTCTGTGGCTTTTGGGTTTGATGATTGGGACGATTTCGAGCAGGAGAATGGTGGGAGTGCGGGTTGGAGCATGACGATGTTAGAGGAGGAGGAGGAAGAAGAGAGTGTGTTTTTGTTTTTTTTAATAAAAGGGTATAATAGTCTTTTCCTGTGCCATCTCGCTGGAAAAAACACCGATTCTGGCGAGAGGGGGGAAATTGTACAATTAGTTTGAACAGTAGGGGTTTTTTAATCGGTTTGCAAAAAATGAGGGTGTGAGCCTTAAATATACCAAACTATAGGGGGCCAGATGTAATTTACCATACTTTCAAAGATGGCCTGACCACCCGACGAAAGAAAAAGAACCGTCATATAAAGAAGAATTCCAATTTCCGACGAGAAGAAGAGAGGACTGGTTGAACAGAAACAGGAAGAAAGAAGAAAAGGTGGCCAATGGGTCTGAACCAAGAAGAAGGGGAAGAAGAAGACGAGAGAAGGGAAGAGGCTATCGCTTCTTCCCGTTGTTTGGATCCATGTTTCAACCCCAAAAACGTCACCAACCACCAGCTCTCCAAGCTTCAGGTATCCCTCTACCAAAGCCAAAAAAATCATGTCTTGCGTTTAGATGTTGGTTTGATTTTTGGTTAACTTTGCAAATTGTGGCCTGGAGAATTGATTCTTATGGTAAAGTTGCAATCTTTTGGTATTTTTGGTTATTGGGTAGTTTGCTCTGTGTTTGGTTGGAGTGTTGATGAAACCTGGAGGGGGTAGTTGGCATTTGCTGTTTCAGGTTTTGTGCGAGTGTATTAAGAACGATGTTGGGATGGACTGGGTTGCCTTCGTTTGTTTGGATTCGATATTATTTGGGGGATTTCCTGGTTAATGTTGATTTGATTTTGGTTGTAAGTGAAAATAGGGCCTGGAGAATTGATACTGATGGTAAAGTTGCGATCTTTTGGTGTTTTTGGTTAGTGGGTCGTTTGCTCTTTGTTTGGTTGGAGTGTTGATGAAGCCTTGAGGTGGTAGTTGACATTTGCTGTTTAGGATTTTATGCGAGTGAATTAAGATTGATGATGGGATGGACTGAATTGCTTTCGTTTGCTTGGATTCAATGTTATTTGGGGGATTTCCTAGTTGATGTGAGTTGTGTGTCACAAGGTTTACATATGCATTTGCTGCCTTCTTGTGGTTAGGATGTGTATGTGCTTGGACACTTTTATGAACGTCTGATCCATGAAGTTCTCAGTTCTGTAAAGTGATAATGCCATTCGACAAGATATGGCAGTTGGTACTGTCTAAATATGTGAAGTTGCTTTGTTTACTAGCTCTTTTTCATGATACTTTGTCCACCCTCTTACCTTCCAAGAGCACATGTATCGGAGATTATAAATCTTGAAGGCCACTTAGCTTTAAAACGTACAAGTTAAAAGTAACTCAAGTTATTTACTCATGTGAGCTGAGGGACTCCACAACATGTATTGACTTGTCTTTCCCCATAAGCAGTTGAATGTGATGTCTTGCACAGTTAAGTTAAATCTTCTATATGAGAATTTGCACCTGATTTTCCTTTCCAGGAGCTGCACAATAGGCGATTGAAAATGAAGTCTAAAATGATCAAGAAACCAAAAGGTTTTTCTGAATTCCAACTCTCCAAAAACATTTCTTTCTAACATCAACCCTGCCAGATTTTCGTAAGATTTGTGACTGATTTCAGGTGGGGTTGGTAAGTTCTGTGGCAATGGCTACAAAGACTTGGGCTCAGATATTAAAGATTTCAGCATTTCTAGCTGCGGAGGACAAACTGAGGATGCTGGTAGCTCTCCAAAGAAAGACAATGTAGCACCACAAAATGCTTCAAAGAAGCGACAGAAGCTGCACTGGGGGTAAGTTACACTGGGGGGTCTCTTAGAACATCTCTTGTTCTTTCTTTCTTTTTTAGAACACAACTTCTTTTTAACTATGAGTCAGAAGTAGCTATAGATCAGAATGCCAGAATGGTCAAGGATTGATCAGAGCACTCACAGAATACACTACCTGCATAACTTGCCATGTGTAACGTATACCTGGTTGTAGTATAGTTCACTGAATTTTAGAAAGTTAAGTGACCTTTTTTATGGACAAATTTAACCTGTGTGAATTTGGCAAAGAACTCAAGGTGCACAAGACGTAGAATTGTTTTTTGATGCAAGAATTTCCATCTGAATCTCTAAACACCTCAGCTACTCTTCTGGAAAATCCCTTTTTTTCCGAGAAGATAGCTCTTACAAGTGTTGACCCGTCCAACACAAGTACTTTAAATGGCATGATTCTGACATTTTTAATGTTTGATACTCATGACTTGTGTGCTTTTGGTGTAGCCTTGATACAAAGGAGAGGTGGGAAAGAAAAGCCAACATGTAGAGCATTCTGACAACTCTATTTGACCCTTCAAATACCTGACTCCACGTTGGCTGATGATATGAATTCACGTCACTTGAAACAAAGAAGAAACTGTTAGTGAAGATGCAAGCACTTCAATGTCCTTTAGGCTCTGCTCTGCTGGTTATTGGATAGATTGAGAAATGCAGCGTCTTTGCCTTTTCCTCCAATGACAGTCCTTTTGTCTCAACCACGTTGCCCGCGATGTACATGACAGCAAATAGGCTGATCATGGAGGTTCCCAAATCGATAGAGCTGATGCCAAACTTGTTCACGAAACTCAAGAAATACAAGCCGATGGCGAAGTTTGTGATCTGTTGCACCAAAGAAAGAAAGTTGTTGATTATAGTTATTATCAGGTATAGGAATTTCTATATTCTATCCAAAATCTTGTGATAATGAATAGGTAGATGTGAAGTTTGCACGAGTCTAACACAGCCTCTTTCAAACAAGGGTCTTGCAAACATATGAGTGATAGGCTATTATAGTAATTGACTCTGATATCATAGAAATTACCATATTCTATCCAAAATAATAAAGTAGATGAATCTTTTATTTTATAAACCAATACGTCTTACTTGCAATTTCTGATGTAGGATACTTAACATAAAAATCTACATTAAAGTTTTGTTCTTCCATTTGTTTAGTAGAACATAAAACATATTTGAGATATATATCAGTTAAATGGTCGAGAAACAAATGAATGATCAATCAATTATTGACATGATCAATCACAAACTTACCCAATCCATGCCCAAGGACAAAGCAACTGCTTTTGCTCTTATCCTTGAAGCAAATATCTCTGCCAGAAGAAGAGCTGGACCTGGTGAAAAGAACAAGACATAGCTGAGAAAATTTGAGGAAACATTTCAAATCCGAGGCTCGGAATGAAAAATAATGACAAACAGAGAAGAAGTTAGGGGGACGAAGAAGAATGAAGGGGGAAAAATCCTTTATTAATTTCTGGATAGGCTTTACATAGTTTGTTTGTCTTTTTATAAGACTTATTTGGAATATTAAATGATACAATATATTTATTGACATGAATCGATAGAGATTCATGTATGCAACCCAAACAGTGGAAATAGAGATGGCAGAAATGCTCATACCCTGCGGGTCGGACCCTATCCTTATCCCGTGGGTCGAGGGTCTGTTGACTTTGACTGGGTCTAGGGTATGGTATGGATATGAGTTTATATTTAAAGGTAGGGTCGAGGGTAGGGTATGAATCTATGAATTTTTACCATACCCTTACCCTTTTACCCTAATTTAGACCTTACCCCTAACTAGACCCTAACTAAATAATAATTAAACGCTAATTAGACTTATTATTATTATTTTTTATTTATAAAATACAATATATTTCTTAAATATTTTGAAATATAATCTACAAAATTGACTTTTTTAATTATTTTTAGTGATTTATAAGATATTTCTTAATAAATTTTAATATATTTATTATGATTTAGTTAAATTTTTTACTAAAAAATATATTATATTTAATTCGAGGGTCGGACCCTGTAAGACCCTATAGACCCTACGGACTTTAAGGGTAAGGGTATGAATCTAGTCATGAAAAATCTTAAGGTTCTAGGGTAGGGTATGGATCCGACTTTTTAAATTAGGGTATGAGTATGGTCGTACCAATACCCTACCCGACCCTACCCATCGCCATCCCTAGGTGGAAAAGAAACTGATGCAGTCAACCGAATCAGCAAATCAAGTGTCCGGAACGGATGGACCTTCTTCAATGCCAACGGAAACTGTTGAAACTCTTGCTATATGGAATTCCCCATGCAACATCACTCACATCCTCCGGAAACAGCTTGTCCTCGAGCTGAAAGCTGGGATAGGAACGAAGAAAATTATCGAGAGGTTCCCACGATGTATCAGCCTCCGGAGCACCCTGCCACTGGATGAGAACATTCCACACTCCGCACTTAAGTACTGCGTGAAACACCCGAGCAGGAATTGGAAGGACATGACCATTACGAATAGGAGGTAAGGCCGGAGGCGAAACTTGGGGATCGCCATGGAATTTATTCAAGAAACCAACATGAAAGACATCATGCAGCCGAATGCCAGCTGGAAGCAGGAGGCGGTATGCAACTGGACCCACCTTAGCAACAATCTGATAGGGTCCGTAAAAATGGGGACCAAGCTTGCCCGAAACGTGGCCGGGAAAAGAGGTAGCAGGACGATGGTGTAAGCGGAGCCACACCCATTCCCCAACCAAAAACTGCACTTCTCGATGATGACTGTCATAGTACCGCTTGGCATATTGCTGTGCTTGAAGCAGGCGATCGCGGACTTCGCTTAGGAACTCATCACGGTTGCGTAACATTGCAGCAAGAGGGCGAGAATATGGTGCCAGAACTTTCCACTTGAAAGACAACGAAAGCAGCAACATAGACGCAGCTTTAACAAAAAGAAACAATCATCTATGTCAGATGCGTTAAAAGTCTACAGAATTCGGCACTCATATCTGGTCAACCAGTGATATCAGTATTGGAAAATCGTGGTCGGATAATGGTGTACTTGATTTTGGTATACGAGTCGAGCTACGTGAATAGTAGCTATGAACAGTACCTGTATATAGTACTTGTAAATAGTACATGTGAACAGTACCTGTATACAGTACTTGTAAATAGTACCCGTATACAGTACTCGTAAACAGTACCTATAAACAGTACTCGTATATAGTACTCGTAAACAGTATCCTACTACAGTACTCGTGAACAGTAACCTGCTACAGTACTCGCGAACAGTAACCTGCTACAGTACTCGTGAACAGTAACCGTACTCGTGAATAGTACCGTATACGTGAACAGTACTTTCGGACTATAGTCGAGGCAAGTGTTAGACACTTTCTCCGTAAGACGAGATTGCCCCATATATTTCAGTGCACTACGGACTACGGCAATCGTCCCCAAGATACAACGACTATTCGGGCGTTTCCAAGAACGTTGCACACATTTCTCGAAACTTTCGGGCGAACCCTTATATACCCAGAACTTTCTCGGACACTGTCCTAATATGAAAAACGGGGGGAGAGAAGAATACGACTTCCTTACGAAAAGGCTTGTCGTTTTGATTTTGAGCGATTTGGAAGTGAGGAGGGCACGCCTATTTATAGGCAAGGAAGGTCGGTTACTATTCATGCTACAGTAACTGCTACAGTAACTGGCGGCATTACTATTCATGCTACAGTACTGTTACAGTAACCTGCAGTACAGCTACAGTACTGCTACAGTAACCTGTAGTAACCATCCCGGATAAACTATTTCATACGACATTAGACCCTCCTAGGTCCTGGGTGCACCTCAATATACCCAAGTACGTGCTTCGAGCCTTGAGCCCAAGCTCGGCCCTGACCTCGACCCCGTGTCCGTATCCGTACCCGTACCTTTGGGCTTTGGGCTTCATTCACTTTTCTAACAATCCCCCACATGAATGACGACCAATGCATGCAGACTCTAATCGAAAGTTCCGATGTGTTATTATTGCATCGAGATAGGTAGCTTGCAGCTTTGAACCTTCTCTAGTAAAATGTTATCGGATTTACTCGCTGCTCGGTGAACGCGATGTCTTGAACCGTCAGCTTTTTATGTAAACCAAGACAATAACACTTACACAATAACAACCCTAGTATATTTGGGTTCTCACGTTGTGTCCTTTTCGGCCATGGACCATATCTTGGATTCATAAGTGTTTTCCCATTTGAAGCGGCCTCACTTCACACTTATATAGGTGATCTCCTATCGGAAGTATCCTGCCATACTCCACCTTTAACACGGTATAGGAATCATTAAAAGTGTAATGCTTAACCTCGCCACACCTCTGCAGGTCAACACCTGGGCAGCTTCTGAGAATGAGATAGGTTCCAGGTGATTAACTGAACCCTCCATAACTTAGTTGTCTCATTGAACCAAGTTTGTGGGATCTCCACTCATCATGGTTGAGTTACTACTATGGATGTCCTTTAATGTGTGGACTTTAATCCCATTCCCCTTACTGCATTGTACATTTGATCTCGATTAATTCCTTTCGTAAAAGGATCAGCTATATTGTCCTTGGACTTTACATAATCAATGGTGATCACCCCGTTTGAGATCAATTGTCTAATGGTATTATGTCTCCGACGAATATGTCGAGACTTACCGTTGTACATTGTACTTTGTGCTCTCCCAATTGCAGACATGCTATCACAATGTATCAATACAGGAGGCACCAGTTTTTCCCAGCATGGAATATCCTCTAGGAAGTTTCTGAGCCATTCAGCTTCTTCCCCAGCTTTATCTAGTGCTATAAACTCCGACTCCATTGTGGATCGAGCTATGCACGTTTGTTTAGAGGACTTCCAGGACACTGCTCCTCCTCCTATAGTGAATACGTATCCACTTGTAGATTTGGAGTCTTTTGTATCCGATATCCAGTTTGCATCACTGTATCCTTCTAATACAGCTGGATATTTAGCATAGTGTATGCCATGGTTTATGGTATACTTTAAATACCGTAAAACCCTCTCTAGGGCTAGCCAATGATCCTTTTCTGGATTACTTGTGAACCTACTAAGTTTGCTAACTGAGTACGCAATATCAGGACGAGTACAGTTTGTTAAGTACATCAAGCTCCCGATAATTTGAGCATACCTCAGTTGAGATACTGGGTCCCCTCGATTCTTGGCTAAGTGTAGATTCAGATCTACTGGAGTCTTAACCAGAGGTTTGTCATAAGCTTCGAATTTCTTGAGCACATTTTCCACATAGTGGGATTGTGTCAAGATAATTTTGTCTGCTTTCCTAGAGATCTTTATCCCTAGTATGACATCTGCCAGACCCATATCTTTCATGTCAAAGTGATTCTTTAACATATTCTTAGTTTTCACAATATCCTTATTGTTGCTTCCCATAATTAGTAAGTCATCTACGTAGAGACATACAATTACGTAAGCTTCAGGTGTGCCTTTAATGTAAATACATTTATCGCACTCATTGATCCTGAATCCATTTGACAGCATTGTCCTGTCAAATTTCTCATGCCACTGTTTTGGCGCTTGTTTAAGCCCATATAGTGACTTGACCAGCCGGCATACTTTATGCTCTTGTCCAGGAGCCACAAACCCTTCAGGTTGCTCCATATATATCTCCTCTTCCAGTTCTCCATTCAGGAAAGCTGTTTTTACATCCATCTGATGAATCTCGAGGTTATAGAGAGCTGCAACAGCTATGAGCACTCTAATAGATGTGATTCTTGTGACAGGTGAGTACGTGTTAAAGAAATCATATCCCTCCTTTTGTTTGAACCCCTTAGCTACCAATCGAGCTTTATATTTATCGATTGATCCATCAGCTTTATATTTCCTTTTTAGGATCCACCTGCATCCCAAAGGTTTGCAGCCTGGTGGGAGATCAACGATTTCCCACGTGTGGTTTTGCATGATGGACTCTATCTCACTATTGATAGCTTTCTTCCAGAGAGGAGCATCTTGTCACGACCCAAATCCGGGCCGCCGACATGGCACTGGGCCACGCTCTCCAAACTGAAGAGCCGTGGTCCAACCAGCCTCAGACATACGTATGCAAATCATAATCGCGGAAGCGTAATTTAGTTATACATATGCGGAAGCATATCTCATAAACCAAATTCATATATATTACAAATATTCTTACATAATTCTAGATATAGACATAAGGTCCTATAATGTATAATGGAGTGACACAACTAACGTCACCAAGAGGAATATCATCCGAAGACTTCGAATATCCTGATCCCTAACCTTGATTACCTGTGGAGGGAGGGGGTAAGTATTTTGAAATACTTAGTAGAAAATATTTGAAATATAAATGTATTTACAAACCTCCACAGACACATTTGTATCACATTGCACAACCACATAGCAAAATGGTAATAACTTAAACAGTGTGTCACATTATACGAAAGGTCATCCGTGACACGTAATAGAACTTAAACAAAGACGAATGAACACACACATAACCGATGAGCTCAGAAATGTCCCGACCCAAAATCAGTGTCGCGGATAGAGTGCTCCATACATATTTTCCCATCACATATAGACATTCACAAAATGTGGTAAAACAGACAAATATCTCATAAATCACTTGTTCGGAGTTTCAGACTAATCGGAGCAAGAACTTCACATAGACTGAGTACTAATACACTCTTCTCAATCTCGAATATACACAGATACTTATATCATGACCCAAACACAGTATCGTCAATGTCACACAAATACATGAGCACGTCACGAGCCAATGTGGTATCGTCTACGTCTCTCAAATACATGTGCATGTCACGAGCCAATATGGTATCGCCGACATCACATAAATAGATGAGCATGTCACGAGCCAATGTGGTATCGCCGACATCTCCTAAACACATATGTACGTCACGAGCCAATGCGGTATCACCAACGTCACATAAATAGATGAGCACGTCACGAGCCAATATGGTATCGCCGACGTCTCCTAAACACATATGTACAACACGAGCCAATGCGGTATCGTCGACGTCATACCACAGATTCCATATCCAACCAATACTTAACCAACCAATCAATCGTACCAACTAACACAAACCCGTAGGTTTCACATCACATCATTCATAACAGAATTTATCACAAATATACGTCCTGGTCGAGACTAGTTGATCACGTACACAACCTTATACCAATAATTTCTCATACCGCAATCCATACTCATAATTACCAAATTTGCAGATATATTCCACGAAAATGTTAAAAGCTCATAGATAAGTACTCGAATGTATGCACATAACAAATCACATTAACTATTTCCCAGACATTGCTCATCATCACTATTGGACACATGATCACTAAATTCGCACATATTCCAAATGATCGTCAAACATATCAAATCATAATTCGTGTCGCACATCTTATACGGTCACACAATCGTCAATAGCAAAATATCAAGAATACATCTGATGCCGCATAAACAACGATTCCAACGTACTTTCTCATCATATCATATCATTCACATCAAATTACTCACGATTACATAGATAATGATTTAAATGAATAAACACACCACTTTATATCCAATCATATCAAATAACATAATAACCCCCTCACCTTACACCAAGTCGTGCAAATTGCATCAAATGAGTTTTGCACTACACTCCACGTCCTTCGATCCTCAGTTTTTCGAATATCAATCCACAATCCTTAAATCAAGAGAATAACTCTCTATCAATCATTAACTTCTTAATCATATGGACAATGGGAATTTCATTACAAAAGTTCCTATAAATGGATTCTCACACAAAGTCTACAAAATATGCATAAGGTCTTTTAATCCATCATCAAAGCATAAATCAACATTAACCCTCCTCAAATCATCAACCAAACTTCAATATCCACATATGCTCTTCATTAAGGTTTTAACTTAAGGTTTTCCAAAATATATACAATAGTTCTCTAATCACATCTTCAACATAGATCAACACCTATAACCACTATATCATCCATTTCAACCATCAAAACTCTCAAACTCCAAATCATCTAAAATCATAAAGTACTCAAATCCTTACAAGCTTACACCTAATTCAAGGTATTGAATAGATCTACACTTAATTCTAATGAACCATCAATTAGAAATCACTTACCAATCCTCAAAATCAAGAAATCTTCTTTCTCTTTCTTCTCCTCTCCTTCTCCCACGTTTCTCCTTCTCTCTCTCACTCTCTCTTTGTTTTCAATGGCTGGACACAAGTGATTCCCACTCACAACCTCCCTTAGATATTTTCTCCCAAACTTACCATAAATGGAATGTCTATCCTCAAGCTTATTCCACTTTGGTCCTCAAACTTTCAAGTCATTCTAATGGCACTCCTAACTCCCTCTTAACTTTTAATAAGTCCTCAAATCAAGCCTTAAGCCACACTTGCCATATTGCTCATCAATTGGCAAAATCTCTCAACACCGATAAGAATCGTACCTAAAACTGAGCACTCAAAACTCTCAAATGATCCCATCAAATAAATATTCAAATGTTAAAACACTCTTAACCAAGTTGCAGTACTGGATGTTACAAACATTCTCGAATTGGAATCACTCAAATC
>SOPF01027489.1:0-32269 GCA_012979155.1 Hypericum perforatum
AAATTCAAGAAATTGCAGCACGTTAGAGAATCGAATCGAACCGAACAAAATATTTTATCATAGATCAATCTCACAAAAAAGGTAATACTTTCAAAACGGGCAACAAATCATAATTTTTCTTTAAAATAACTAATTTAAAAAACATTAAGAGACACAAGTCAATAATTATTACCTCCGATCATTTCAGCTAGTGATGTTACATATTTATTTTTAAATATTAATATTTAAGAGGCAATCCGTTGTTATTGTTTCGTCTCCGTGATTGCCATGTGGCATTGCATTATAGGTTGGTTCTCTAAAAGAAATAAATTGCAACTCACATCATAGATTCCATTCTTTCTATACACAATTATTCCATTCAATTAGTTCTCTAATGACGCATAATATAAAACAAAAAATTGATATGTAGAGACTATATAGTATACCGTATACAAAGTATTTAAAAAAGGACTCGATTTTGATATTACGCTCTTGGTAAGACACAACTAAGACTAAGTACAACAACTCTGCCAACTAGACCAATGGGGACAAAGCTTCCCGAGATGCTACTCACGTGGGTAGTGTACTTGCGTGTCAAGGGACATCTTATGCTCCTGCGCCACATTAGCCCTCCACCTAAGTGGTGTGATCCAGTTGGTTTGCGAAACAAATTTTACCACATTTTTTTAAAAACATTTTCTAACAAAAAAATATGGAATTATTTTACTTACCATTTTGTTCAAATTTTTTTATGTTGTTAATAATTTTCAAAAATTATTTATCTCAAATATTCTAATTGTTGTGGTTTAAATATATAATTTGAGAAAATTTATTTAATTACCTAATTGAAAAAAATATGTAAATATTTAATTTTATTTAATATATATAATTTAAAGTAATTGTATAATTTGGGAAAAAATTTAACTTAATATAATAAAACATTTTGTAACTTAATATAATTTGAAAAAAATTATAAATGATTAAACGATTTTTCTTATTTAACTATTAATTTTAATATTTTAATACTCTTTAGAAACACTATAAACTATAAATCCTAAATCGTAAATCCTAAATCTTAAGCACTAAATTCCATGTACTTATAATGCAAATTATTTATAAGTATTTTGATTTTGTTGTTAATTATGTAATTTATAATTTGATTTATTTATAATTAGTTTTTTATAAGTAATTTGAATTTTAAAAAATTATTTTGGTTAGTTCAGAATTAATTTTAATATTTTTTTATTTATTCAAAATCATATTCTAGTTTAATACAATTAATTATATTAAAAAAATAAAATTTACTTAAAAGTTTATATAACCTAAGTATTGTTGAGAAAAACTGAATAAAGGAACACGAGTCGATGACAACTGCGGGGTCTGAAGCTGCTTTTGTCGACTGCACGTATTCGTAAAGAAAAAATAAATAATAAAAGGGAAAAGAACCTTTTAGTACTCTGTGGTATACCTAAAAATCACTTTAGTACCTTGTGATAAAGAACTCTTAATTCGAGTCATACCTCACCAATTTTCCATCAATTTGGTCCGCGGTCAGCTGTCCGGATTTAGGCCCCCCTAAACGACATTGTTTTTTACCCACGTGGCTGGCCAGCTCAATTGTTTTTGGGAAATTAATAAAATTACGTGGTGGGATAGAAAATTACAAATTAGTCAATTGTTAACTTGTTATTTTACAATTGTTTAAAAACCCCAAAGATATAAAATTCATTGAAACCCAATTTTATATTATCTTAACTCTTTGAACCCTATTCCGAACCCTAAACGTGCTCTTTTTGTCCAGCTTCTTCGTCGTGGAATCATGCTTGTCGAGGGCTCGAATTCGAGCTGAGAAGAGACCCAGAGCTTTTTCCTAGCCTAGACGAGCTAGCTTATACAACGAGTTGAGAAGAAACCTAGATATCCGAAAAGTTTTGGAAGGATGAGTAGCTATTCCAACCATTCCAGCCCAGAGGTTAAGAACCATGAGTTGAGGTAAGGGTTTGTTGTTGTGGAAGTTGTTCAACATTACAAATGGCATGGACAAATCACAATATTGGAAGATAGTTTTACGGGTATGGTCGGTATAGTGAGTATGGTGAAAATCAATGTAATTTCTTTGTTTGGTATGATCCACCAACTTGCAAACGAGGAATGGAATTGATACCGATAATGTTGGAGTCCATTAAGGAGAAAAAAGAACACATCCGACACCTATCTTCTAAAGTTGCATATTTAGAAGCTTGCATAAGGAAGATGGAGGAAAAAGAAGTTTCCATGAAGAGTAAAATGGTGAAGGCTATTAAAATGTGCAAGATGTATCGTATTATCATGTGTATGCATTTTGGATAGTTTAGATTGTAGTTGGTAGAAATATGCTTGGTGTTTGTAATGGAAGAGGCAAGAACATGAATGTGTTTGTAATGTGGGTTTGTAACATATTGAACATGAACATGAATGCTGCCTTTGTACCAATTTAATAGCTTCCCTTCGATTGTTCCAATATCCTAATGTGTTTGCAATAGAAATTTGGACAACAAGTTTGTGCACTCTGGACAACAAGTTTGACAGCAAATAGCACATGAACAATGTAGTTTTACACCAAGTTTGATAACAAAACAAATAGAGCAATGTTGACAGCAAGTTTCTAATATCATTAAAGAGAGCAAAAGTATGACATCAAATTTCAACACTAAGGTTTGAACAGACAGAAGTTTGAAGTTTCATAATCTAATACAAAGCTGAAGTTTCAACAACAAACTATCCCTACATAGCTATACAAAATATTGTTTAAGTCATAATTGAACAATGTAGGATAGTTCAACTAGTCTCGGATGCTTGCATGGTTGTTAGAGAAGCTTGTGCATTGGACTGCGATGCTTGCACAATTATTTAGGAAGCTTGTACAGTTTGCTGAGAAGATTGTGCACTCTTTGCTCGTTTAATGCATTGTCTCCTTTAGTATGGTGTTTCCCCTATACGAGCAACCTTACAAGTTCATGCATTATGACCTATTTTCTTGCAATTTCCACACTTAACAATACCTCCTCTTCGCAGACTTACCTTTTCAGGTTCATCAATAACCTGCTTTCTCTTCTTCTTTGGTCAGCCAGTCGGCTTTTTGAAATTTGGAGGATGAACATCACCTTTATCTGATTGTGGCTACTCATCAGGACTCGAAAGCGGCTTGATGTTGTAACTATAAACTGTCATGTATGTTTGGCATGAATAGCAACTATCCACAAATGCTTTTAGTTATTGGCAATTTGTATAGATGGCAGCAACAACGTGCTTGCATAGAATTCCAGATAACTCCCACATCTAGCAAGTGCAAGTCTTTGCATTAATATAAACGACAGTCGTAGTTCTGTACAAGTTGACTTCATACAAATTTGAGCCATATGTAGTCACAAAACAATTGGCTGCGTCTGACAATGTGCGATCTATTTGCTTCAACACACAAAGATAAAACATATTACTCAACCTATTATAAACATATAAAGCAGAAAAAGATTACTTGTAAACCACTTTATGCCTTCACAATGCTGGGACACAAGTTGCCTTCATTCTTTTCCATTGCAGCCTATTTGGTGTGGATCTTTTTCATCATCTTCCTCCTAATCCATTCCAACATGGTCAAAATAGGTTTGTCCCTCCCAGGTATTATAGATGCATTGAATGACTCGCTAATGTTATTCACAATCAGCGATGTCTTGTAATGAGGAATGAAATGGGTCCTTGACCATCTACTAGGTTTGTTCTTTATTAAAAAGTTGACAGCTTCTTCACTACTTGGAAGTTTCTTCATCTCATCTAAATAAAACTTCCACTCATCTTGCTCCCGTAGAGGTAGCATTCCATATGAGTTCCTTATACTCTTGGCCCTTGTACGTAACCTTGAAATTTTTGTACAAGTACTTCACGCAAAAATGGTGTTCAACCCAGCATTAACCTGTACATGGCTTCTTGTAGTCCCTTAAAAAGACAAGTGCAAATTAAGTACTTAGCTAGCTTATTGCTAACATATTAACACAAGCAAAAAGGTAAGTACAAGGAATACCTTCTGTTTATCTAACATGAACACCATGCCTGTCTGGCTTGGATGACCAAAATCATGAATCAAATTCTCCAAAAACCAACCCCATGATTTCTTGTCTTCTAAATCAACCACAGCCATTGCTAATGGATACATAATGTCATTTCCATCTCTCGCCACAACAGACAAAAGTTGACCTCCCATTGGGCCCTTAAAGAAACAACTATCTAGCCCGACAAATGACCTAAGGCCCGAAAAAGGATGCATATTTCTGGGCAGCAAATCTAATTTACATATATTTGAAAAGGGTACTAGTGGCAAGGGAACCCATTCAAATTCTAAAGGAGACACTTGATTTTTATCTTTTACATACCCGGGAGGACCGTCTTGGGTACAAATTGTTACCAAACTTCATGGATTTGAGGCATTGATGGTATTAGCATAATCTCTTAACTTGTTGTACTATTTTTTAGCATTGCCTTTGATGATCTTCTGGGCCTTCTTCTTTGCGCGGTAACATCGCTATAGTCTGATAGTCATTCCTAACCTCTTTTGCAAGAATTTGGAGATTGAAGACAACTTCCAGTCAGGATTGTCTCTGAAGTCTTTAAGTAATCTGGTACGAATATACCTACCAAAAAAAGACACAAGTTACTTAAAGCATTTAAATTGCATTAAAAATAGCAGCATATGCATGAACATAAAACTAACATTTTACCTAGAGTCCACAAGATGGTTCTTTGGTTAGACTAGACATAGATGATTAGAATATAATGCCTTAATCTGGAAAGTTCTATCTTCACTGATCGCTGATGCATGAGCACGAAATCCACAATAAAGCTTACATATGACAATCACACGTTGCTTATTATTCTTTAAGTATTCAAAATCTCCTCTAGTTATTAGGCTTAAATCTTTCAAAACTTTTTTCAAAACAGCTACGGACTTGAACTTCATACCTTTTGTCAACTCCGGCTTCCCATTTATGCTCAAATCTAGATTATACCATAGGAAATCTTAAACTTGATCATCATCCGAGAAATGCATCATATCACATAGCTTATCATCATCCCTAATCCCCTAATCAACTTGTCTAATCTCCTCACCAACTCCAATCCTCTGATCAACTTGTCCAATCTCCTCAGCAACTCCAACCCCTGATCAACTTGTCCAATCTCCTGAGCAACTCTAACATGTTGTTCTACTTGCCCAATCTCTTCTCCAAATCTAATCTCTTGATCAACTTGCTCAATCTCTTCTCCAACCCCAAGCTGTTCAACTTCATTCTCTTCCTCAAGTTCTGTATCTTCATCTTCATTATCCTTTTCACTAACTACATAATCACTGTCATCCAATGTGTTCTTGTCTTGGTTACCCATAGACCTTGCCTCATCACTATCGCTCCAAGTATCGTTATTAGCACACAATGCCACTTGCTTCATTTTCACAGTAGCAGCCAATCTCTTCTTCAACTCAGGAAGCAGGGCAACATTTTTACCTACTTCCATACCATACACATCAGTTTTTGGATAACTATATTGCTTTGCTACCATTCTCCAGACATTCACATCATTCAAGAGGTCAACCACCTCACCATTAACTTCTCTTCTATACGAAAGTCTCACACTACCCATATGCAAGACTTTGGTAAAAAAGTTACGATACTCCAATAACCCAGATAGTCCATTTTATACCCATATTCATTTCAAATGTACCTCTATCAATGTATCTCCTACCTCTAACTTTGACCCACCTTCTACCAAAATGGTATACAAGCATAACTCTGTCATCCATTGCTGACCTACAATAAACACAATACTAAATAACCAGAAACAAGTATCTCTATCAACACATGCAATGGCTAAATAACTGAAAAGCAAGCAAAAAGTACTTGACTTAGGGTTTCCAGACAAGGGGAGGAAAATCACATTGAGTTTAGGTTGGGGAGGAAGGCTCAGGAAGGAGAGGAACACCAAGTGTCTAGGAAGGAAGGGCTCGGAGAGGACAATAGGGCTCAGAGAGGAAAGAGGGCGGGCTTGGGGAGAAGACAAAGGGTCATGTCGTGTGAAAGAAGAGGGAGAAAGAAGAGGGAAAAGTGGGGAAGAAAAATAATTAGGGAAAGATTTAAAAATGAATATGGGGGAGGGAATTGGGAATATTAAAAAATCAGGTATTAATTTGGCATCTTACCATATAACTTACCAGGTAAGACACGTATGTGGGTTCTTTACCATAGGGTACTAAAGTAATTTTTGGGTATACCACAGGGTACTAAAATGTTCTTTTCCCATAAATAAAACCCTATAAAGAAACAACACGGGGAGAGAGGGGGAGGGAGGATGGAGTCCATAGATCGCTATAAACTGGCATCTCATCACCAGACCCTACTAAGCAGCCTTGTGGTTTGGCCATCCGACACGGATGGCAAAGCGAAGCTCGAGACAAGGTGCTCGTACCGGTGGTAGCGAGTATGAGTCCGACGATATCTGTCATGAACCTCCTCTATATACTTGCTTCGATCGCTACTCCGATGAGCCTAGTTAGTTCCCCATTCGCTACGCATTTTCCTACTTCTAGGAGTTTTTTTGCTTTTTTATTGGTTATTTGCAAATTAGGAAAAACGAGATAACTCTTGTTGTCTCCAATTTGTTTGTCTAGAAATTAGAATTACTTTGTATATTCAGTTAGGGACCAAAATTTCATGTGGTTTGGGAGTTTTTAGGTTTCGTATTGGTTTCAATTCTTCTGGTACTTTTTCAAGGTAATAGGATGTTGAAGTTTGTTGACTTGTAGATTACGTGTTATTATGTAGTTTTAGTGATTGTCCGTTGGTGATTTAGCTGCTATGATTTCTTTTAATGCCATTTTTAAATGATTATTGTGTCTTTGTTGGATTTAATTGCAATAACAGAATTAAGATGCTCTGTCGATCATGGGTAGCCCTTCATGTAGTCGGAATTAAGGCTATATTGGAATGGTAAATGTGTACTTCTGAGGTGCGATTGATGCTTTTACTTTGTTTTGTTTATGGTACATAGCTTTGTTGAGTGGAAAATGATATATGTTCTTTTGCTGATTATACAAGAATTGACAAATTTCTAGACTGTGTTTGTGACCTCTCCCCTTTCACTTAGGTGCCCCTTTCTTTTGGACACCTTACAAGAACATTGTGGAACTTCAAATAAATTTATGTTATGTATGACAGCTCAAATGCTCTACTTACAAGAACATGATGGGTATTGAGGAAGCCATATCAGCTCTGACTGCTGCAAATCATAAAAAAATTTCATTTCAAGGGCTCACTTTTAGGGAAAAACAATTGCTTGGGTGCCTAGGACATGAATTATCTCATATGGTCTGGGAGGTCATGGGAATGGGATTGGTCTAAGATGTCTCTATTAAAAATGGGTTATTGCCTTGGTAGTATGGTATTCTTTTGATTGTGTATGCCAACTTTTTCTGGAATGGTTTGTTGACAATTGGCCAAATGGATAGCTTCGTACTCAGATTACTCCTACAGTGTGAGTTACTTCCTTTGAGGTTTGCTCTATAAATGATAAACGGCACGTATAGTCTAGAAGATCTTTGCAAAGGGTTTTATGATGAAACTATGGTTGCATCTTGGAGCATATTAAAGAAGGATGGGGTATTTGGGTGTGCTATGCTACTGATTATTATGACTAGCAACATATACAATTTTATGTGGTGTTAATAATGGTGGATTGCTTCTTTGTTATTGACTAATTTGATCTGATAATTGGAGAAGTCAGAGAAGGGGAAGTTATTATGGAAACCTGTGCTCTCTTCTATGATAATTAACTTTATATCTCTGATGGGGTCATTCATGGATGATGTTTAATCTTCCTGCAATTTATTTAATGGGTCATTTTGCAGAATTTGGGATACCAATTGTGGTTGTCATTACTACTTTTGACTGATAATTTTTATCCTTGTTATGTTTGGTTTGCCTGATTCTCTAGTCTGGTAGGCCAACTCAAGGTCGTGACTATGATAGTGCAAGGGATGTTGGTAGTTAAAGGGACTTCTCACCCTTATCATAACAAGCCTCAAATTTCATGGCTGTCGCACCAGCACACTAGCCATGTGGCAATGAGGGAGACTAAGGACTTTGGGATCACTTTCTTTACCTCTCTCACTTAGGGAGGAGAGAGGTGGTCCTCATCTTGTGCTCGGATATTTGAAGAGATTCCACCTCTGTGGACAACTCGAGCTCTCTAGAAGTGTGCAAGTATTGTTGCTAGAAGGCTTCTTTCCCTCTCAATTCTATTGGGCTTATTGTCGTGGTGGTGAATCTGCTTGGAAACTCTCTCAAAATTGCCCCTCTGTGATTTGAGTTCCAGAAGGATGAGGTTCATAAACTAGTTATCAAAGATTATGGGATTTTTTGTTGGTAATGGTCTTGGAGGTTGGCGAGAAGGATCTAGTGGAAGAAGATGGTCTCTTTGTGTTATGAATAGAATTTTTTTTTGTTCGTTAGGTTTGGTGTATTTGATTGGGATTTTGCTAGTTAAGGTAAGTCTTGAATATTTTTTCCATAAGATGAGATTGTTCTGTATAGTTCAGTAGGCTACGACAATCGTGACCAAGATACAACAACTAGAGTTGCTACCTTGATCGCTAAACAATGAATCTCGAAGCTTTGGGCAAACTAGTATTATATTCAGAACTTTCGATGGAGAGAATGATGGGAGAAAGTGTCATGACCCGTGCTAAGGTTGATGACTAGTGCTAGACTCTACAATATCTTAACGACACAATACAGGCCTAGCAAGCCTCAAAACGATCTCACAACGAATAAAATCAAGCGGAAGACAATTTACATACAAAGCCAACAAAACATCTCAAAAATCACTGCTACTACGGAGCAACTATATAGAAGAAAGACAAAACATAATCTGAAGACCTCAACATGAAGCCCTAGAAGGAAAAAGCTGGGCCAGTACTACAGACTCTGAAACACTCAAACGAACTAAGATCTCTGAACACCTGAAATAGATTTGTAAAGGATAAGTGTCTAAGAACACTTAGCAAGGGAATATGACATAATATATTAGTTATGGCTAACATATACATGCAACAGAACTCAACCCTGTTTGACTTCACTCAAATCAAAATGCATGATAACAAAATGCTATACATAATACCAAACACAAATATCGACACAAACATAGAGCTATGAATAGGTTTTGAAAGGCCCCTTCCTTTGACTGCTCAGGGATATCCAAATGGCCAACAGAATCTCCATCTTCAAACAAACAAAGCTAGCGTACAAATGTAAGCTAGTGATAGCAAACAAATATAAACTAGTGATATCCCAAAAACTATGAGCTCATAGACTAATATTTCTAGTTAGTACGGGAAAGCTTGTTTATTTCTCTTACAAAAACATATATCTTATTAGATATATGACCCAACGGTCCAGAATCACATCCATCAAACAAAACCAATCAGCTCCGAGCTAGCAATCTAGCCAGCTGTTCACAAATGTCACATGCCTAACAAACTAATCAAAAACATATCCAAATGTATCATAGACTAGACCATATGCACGTGATGCACACAATCAAGCTCTGAAACATACACATAACAAACACAACCAAATTTATTATGTAATATTCGCTTACTCACAAACACCGCTCAAAATGTGTTGATTCTCATATCGGATACTCCTTCCACTTCAAGCTCCTCAAACCTTGGCAAACTCTGTCCAAATATATACAACCACATAATGAGGTTAACTCTTGGTTTCCAAAACCAATTCGCCTCAAACACTTCATAACGACCAACTGAAACGCATTTGCAATCGATCATCGCAAATCATCCAAACGAAATCAAATAGCTTCAATCCTTAAACACTTGGTTCTATTACCACACATTCCATATACACACACACTCTGTATAGAAGTCACTCATGCCCAAAAATGTACACAACATTTTATTTTTGCTAACCGAAAACCAATAGAGCGCATCGTGAGTTCAATCGCAACAATCATCCAGAAATAGTTCAAACTTATCAAAGATAACTCACAAATCACTTTAAATCAAATCTCTTGCATATTCTCAGAAACTTAGACTCTCAATTTAATCTAAATTTCCTAAAGAATCAACTTACCAAGCTTTCACACTTCAAAGTTGTGCAAACCAAAACTCAGTCAGCAGTCCGATCTTCTACGAGGTGTACAGAGCAATTCTTTCAACCAAATCCAACATATGATATGGCTTCAGAAAGCTATGAAGTATTCTATAATCAGCTTCACAACATCCAAGTCCAAATTGGAAGTTAAATCCACTTACTAGGTTGATCTTCTTTCCCTCGCTCAATCGGGTACCTCAGTAACTGGTCGTCTATTCAAAACCAATTCCCCGTCAACTCCTTGACCTAAATAACAAGTATAATACACCGTTAAAAAGGTCTTTTTCTCCTATAAAAATTCCTTGACAATCACAGAACCTAAATCAGGGTAGAAAGTCACTTATGGAGTCCATATATTTTGACCTGTGTGTTTCTTCCTCTTTCCTCAACCCTCTCTTTCTTTTTTATGTTTTTGTTTTGTGGCTTATCTCTTAAGCATTCCACCTCTTCTATGCTCTTCTTGAGCATAAGAAGGCAGTAGGTAAGTCATGAGCAGCTTGTTTCACCTCCTCTTTACTTCTAACTTAGGTAAAAATGTGATTGATCTTTGGTAAGTTATATAGTCCAATCACAAAGCTCCATCTTCTAGCACATTTTTCACCTACTTCTTTTAATTTCTGACCAAACTTGTAATGACTAAGTTGTAGCTTTATGTCTCTAGTTTCTGAATTGTACCGATTTGTGTCATTTGGAGCAAATGTAAGAAAGTTATGGTCATTTTACTACATCAAGGTCAAACTGTCCGAAGTAAACCAACTAGCTTGACAAAACTTAGAAATTCTTTGAGTGAACATCGTCGAGCTTGAACAACCTTGTTAAGGCAATCAAAGGACATCTAAATGTATTTCCATAACCCATATCTCAAGTAGATAGCACAACGTAAAAGCGACCGACCAAACTTTTGAGGTTTCACAGAAAGCAATGCAGATTCTGATTACTGGGTTGATGGAACGGGGAAGGGAGACCTCCTATTTATAGATGTGGAGGCTATCATCCTGAAGGACCACGAGCACCTTCACGTCGCTACAAGAGTATGCTTGTTTTGCAATCTCGTTTGGATCCGCTCGGAAGTTTGCCAAAAATTTAGAGCTCCTTCAGCTTCTCGTGGTGTGCGCCTCAGAGCGCCCATGCTCGAAAGCATTTTCCTTAAAAGTTAATGGTGAGTCCGCTTGAGGTGGTCAATCAAGTGGAAAGTTAAGGAAAGAAGTTCCTTATTAATAAAAAAAATTGCTTGCCATTTCGAATGTGGTACAAGAAATTTGGGCTTTTTTCACTTGTGACCATTGGACTCATTCAGTTTTCCAACATTTTTTTCATCTCAATGACAAAAATGAAAAAAACCAAATAACTTTAGCTACAGATTCGAAAGTATAATAAAAAGATATTGGGAACAAGAGAATCATTTTCAAACATGAGGAACTTTTGCATGGATTTACTGAAACATGGAGAACTCGAGGTAATTTACCTATTCAGTTTATCATGGTCAATACTTCTCATACATATGGCAACACTATCTTTATGATTTATATTTAGTAGAATAATGTGTTGCTTAATATAATGAATACAAACTGAACAAGCATTAATAATGTAAATTTTTTTAAAGGTAAATTACATCTCGCCCCCTATAGTTTGGCATATTTAAGGTTCGCACCCCCATTTTTTGCAAACTGATTAAAAAATTCTTACTGTGCAAACTAATTGTACAATTTCCCCCCTCATGCCGGAATTGGCATTTTTTCTGGCGAGAAGGTACAGAAAATGTCAAAAATGTCCTTACACAAAAAATAAAAATAATTAAATCAAACAAAAAAAAACTACCGAGGGACAATCTTCTTCTTCTTCACAAAGAACAGCTCCTACTCCCGACGTTTAACTGGAACAAGGACTAGCAAAAGGTGAAAAAATCTAAAACTTTTAGTCAGCTAAAGCATCACAATTTAACAACAAACCCCGACACTATATATCAATGTAATATTAAATTGGGTTCCCGAATTAAAAAAGATTGGAACTTTAGCAAACCAGTTAGGCAACAGACAAGTTTAGGGAACCAATTGAAGAAATAAAACACTAAATTGGAAAACCCTAACTCACCTCTGAGACCTTCCTTCTTCGCCATCTTCCGGGGACCGGCCAAAGACAGGCCATAAAGGGGCACCGGGGCCCACCCAATTGCTTTGATCAAAAGAACCAGACCACCTCCTCTCAACCAAACCACTATTGGAAGAGCACCTTAGCGACGTGTCTATCCGTGAAACTCTCCCGCTCCTCCTCGTTCTCTTCTCCTCGCCGTCAAACTCTCCCGCTCCTCCTTTCCTAATTATTCTTGTAACCCTAATTTCCCAAATGGTATTAATTGTGGTGCAAATGATTTTGGTATTAATTTCCCAAATGGTATTAATTTTGGTCTTACCTAGTGATTGATTTTCTGGAGGATGTAGGAGAAGTCATGGTGTAATGGGTTTCCTTTTGTGTTTTGATTTTACTTGGAGAAGGGAAGAGAAAAAGAGGAGGATGGCGAAGGAAGGAAGAGGGCGAAGAGGTTCTTTAATTTTTTTTTGTGTAAGGGCATTTTTGACATTTCCTGTGCCTTCTCGCCGTCGATTCCGGCATGAGAGGGGAAATTGTACAATTAGTTTGCATAGTAGGGGTTTTTTAATCGGTTTGCAAAAAACGGGAATGCGAGCCTTAAATATGCCAAATTACAGGGAACCAGATGTAATTAAATTGCAAATATTTATTACTAAAAGAAAATGATTTGTTCCTTATCATCAAACCTCATTTGTAATGTAATTTGATTATGATTAATGAGAAGTTGATTCTGTTCTCTACATCTTCCTATTTTGCATATTGATTATGTTAGATATAGTATAACATATTATCACAATGAGTCTATATCAAATTATCAACAATTTCTTGAGAAGAATTCATCGTTATAATGGTAAATATTCTTACTATTTTAATTATTCATTCTTCTTGAATTCTCCATAAAATCTTGTCATAATCTTGGCAAATTACTCTAAAGTTTCTCGTGTATGGTCAAATCAACGCAAAGTCCCTAGTGTTAGCTAAATGACTTTTTCGTCCATCATGTTTTATTTTGTTATACTGACGGGTCTTTTGCTAAATTCATTAGTCATATTATTATTATTATTATTATTATTATTATTATTATTATTTTATCTTTAACCTAAGCCTCACCGACCATCTTCTGTGGCGAACTGTCAGAATGTCCATATCCAACCCAAAACTTTAAGGCTATGGGTAGGTGGATCATCTACACTTATAAACTTGCCCAACCCACTTGTTCTTTCCGATGTGGTATTCTCCCCAACACGCCCCCTCAAACGAAGCCCACTTGGGCTGAAGTTTGCACAGGCTTCATTGCCTCTCGTGCTTTCAAATGGGGGTCATGTGAGCACAACGGGCCATGGGCTTCATAATGGGCTCGGGATCAACCCGCTCTGATACCATGTCAGAATGTCCATATCCAACCCAAAACCTTAAGGCTATGGGTAGGTGGATCATCTACACTTATAAACTTGCCCAACCCACTTGTTCTTTCCGATGTGGTATTCTCCCCAACACGAACTGATCGTTTTCTCTGACTAAAACTAAGATTTTTAGTTATTCCTAAAAAGCCCTTAAAAAACTATAGCTCTCCTCCTAAAGATGTATGATGACCAATTTACAGAGAATTGTTCTACTCCCATAGTTGAGGCCGAGAAGCGAGGAGAACAGAAGATGTTCATACTAGTTCGACGCCGATGTGATGATGTGAGTACACACAAGATAAGAGGGATTGAGGCAAGGCTTCATCACGATTGGACTCAGATCTCAAAGCCATATACATGGTCATCGCCTGCAGCAACAAGTCCAATTCCGAGCTCCCCCTCCACAAGAAGAAGATCTTCAAGTTCAAGGCCGACGACTACATTGACATCGACATCATTTTTGTCTGCATCATCACCGACGTTGGCGTACTTTCGTGCTAAATTGATCTAAGCGCATCAACTAGTCGTCCAGCTCACCGACAAAGTTCAGGTTCTTACCTGATTCTATACCCTTAGTTCTCGATTTGACCTATTTTTTGTGACCAAAATTGCATGCTTTGGCTGTCGAGATCGGAGTTCTCGGAATTAGAGTTTTTTTAGGGATCTACTCCCAGGAAGGATTGAACGCGACGGTGAAGGATGTTAGGAAGCTCTAAGGACATTTCGACACTAACTCCGAAGATGATGAACAATGACGAATGTCTTGGTAGCGGTCCAAAGTGGCATTGGTGTTTTTTTTTTTCGTAAGGGTTTATATTTTATAAATAGAGAAAATTTGATTGATGACTTTTGAAAAGTACTGATATTGCTAGGAATTTACTAATTAGAGAATAAAATTATATAAAAAATACAAAAATAAAATATAATGTGGTTTATCGTAATACCTATGTTTACAGAGAATTTCTATTTCTAGAATAATACATATTTATATAATAAGCAATACCTTGGAATATAAGAAACATATCTATGCCCAAGAAATAAGATTCAAAACAAAATTGAAAAGTTCAATCGTAGGGCCTCGCATCCACCAAAACGTTGGTATCCGCCAACCCCACAGTTATCAGTCCATTGCGTTTGCCACCTTGGTTTGCAGCCGCTAGCCAAGGTAAAATTTTGCCAAACTCAATATTGACAATATAATAAAACAAAATATGGGAGACAGGATCATTTTCTTAACACAAGGGACTTAATTGTAATTTTTTCATTTAATATTAAATTTTTTAACGATACTACGATTTATGTTCTTGATTCACAAATTTGGCAAGACATTTGCCTAAATGTATTATCTGATATTTGGAAGGAAAAGATAATGATATAGGATCAGAGTTATACCATTGCGAGAATATTATCAAAAATTAAAAATGTAACCCGTTTAAGGTGTTCTTTTAAAAATGTGTACTTTTGTGTGGGATGAATTTTATCTATTACATATTTTTAGAGTTTGAAAATAATAGTTAACTTGAAGAATTGATCTTAGACAATATAGAAAATGTAAATATAGTGCATTAATGATTTATAACCCTTTAAAAGTAATCAAATTTATACATAAAGCGTAACTCTAATATTGTATGAAATATCTTAAGAGTAAATTAATTTCTAGTTCCTAATCTACCGGATAATCCACGAACACCCATGGAACAAGCCTAGAAAAAAAATAGCCACGATGACGGCCACATAAGCTCAGCTCCCCAAATTTTTTGACTTCTTACCGTGTAAAGAATCTTTAAAGAAAAGAGGTAAGGAGAGTAGAATTGGGAGAGAATGGAAGAAATAGAGTTATAGCAAGGAAGAAAGTAAAAAAAAAATAGAAGAATAATAAGGAGATAAAAAATAATTGAATTGATATTCATATGCATGATTCAAATAACAAACAAATTACAATATATAGACTACATTTAAGAGTTACACACTAACCACGAATCCCTGCTTCTACTATCAACGTGGGACGTTCATGTGATTACTACTTCTTACACGACCTAATATACTAACCACGAATTAAAGAACAAACATAACAACTTCCTTGATCATGACACCTCAGTCACCATCTAGTAATGCGACACCCTGCTCGACACTCTTAACTTTATCCTTCTTATCTTTGGCCTCCTCTCCTATGATAATACCAAGATTTCCGTCGACGTTGTTCATCGCAATTCAATTAAAAACAACATCATTGCCGGCGTACTGATTTAGGTTTCAAAAAGGGAGGTGGGTGTTACTCCTCCAAAACCCACAAAATCCTCAAGTGGGAAAATCATAAGATGGGTTCCACCAGCAAACCGAACTCGTGGTCGACGAGTTCTCAACTGTCTAGCAAATGCGATCACAGCAATCTTCCATGGATTGAAACCAAAAATTAATAGGAATAGAGGGGGTCTGGAGGATATAAAGAAAACAATGACCTTTCCGTGGAGTGAGTTAGATTTGTTCACTAGGTTTCCATGGTGTTTAAGAGTTTTTGCTTAGAATCCCTTAAAAAAAATTTTGTCGCACTTATAACATAAGGGATCTTTTTGTGTCGGAATTAACTTAGCTCTCATTCCTTGTATTGGGGTCTCAAGAGATGTAAAAGATGCAAGACAACCTTCACGGCATCCAGAACTCCAACATATGGCTTTTTTATATACCACTCATAGCGTTGTCTCATATAATTTGGCTTTGTCAATGGTGCTACAAATTGTTATTGGTGCATGAAGAGTTTAGTTATGTCAATAAGAATTACAATAAAACTGAAGACAATATGAATTTATTCCAACACGAATTCCTTAAGCTCCATGAACCTTTGAACATAGTCAGCAATACTCTCAATGTACTTCAGATGGTTGAATTCCTCTAGTATATTGGCTGAATTTTAAGTTCCAAATTGTTAACTGTTAGGCCCAAAGGGCCTTGGCCCAAAAATCCAAACCCAACCCATCAATGTCAATTTACCAAATAGTTCCAATAATTCAATTAACTTTCCACCTCCATATAAATCCAACTTTACTTTATACTTTTGCCAAATTAACTTTACACCTTCACTAAAAACAATTTCTAAAGATAAGAAAAGTTGGATTAATTTAATAAAAAGATTTATTTGGTTGGAATTTAGCTATAATTGTTTTGGACTAAATTGACATAAAGTAAAAAGTAGGAATGAGTTGGCCTAATTGAATAGGGATTTTTCCCCCTATAAAAGGCAACTCTTGTGAACATTTTGAGACATCCAATTACCAAGAAATACACTCAAAAAACGGAAATCAAGGTTTAGTACTAAATTTCCGTAAGATATACATAAAAGGACATTCGTGAGAATTAGTCCTTCGATCCAAGAAATTGTGATCGGGATTCGACCGGTGCCTCATCAAAGTCATTCCGGAAGTTTGTACAAGCTCGCATCAAGAGGTAATATCAATTTTATTGCTTTTATTTGCAATTAATTGATTTTTACATAATGTATAATTTTGTGTAAATTATGCATTTAAAATCCAACATTAACAAAGGTGCTCAATAAATTGAGCCCATATAGGACATCAATTTTTCAACGACCATCTAGCGAACCACATTTTGGCTACTTCATCAAGTGTAAGATGGCTAATTCTACCTTGTGGTTCTCTACAATGCCATTGATGAAAAAATATCTTTCACATTTCTAAATATAATAGGGGGATTGGTCAGGCTAAACACAAGGAAGTGCAACCTTATCTTGGGGTATAATCCCAAAATGTTGTGTTGCTTATGATGTTGGTGGTGCAACTACTACATCGAAAGTTGGCTCAATAGGAATGCATGGTAGTGGGATTAATATTCCTTTGTCATTCTTTATATGAATATTTCTTGCCTAACTAGAGGGACGAGATAGTGAAAATTTTCCCGTATCTTTAAGCTAAGCTGCTCGACTTTAGACCTGGTGTCTTGAAGCTTAGAATCAGTCTCTTAGAAGTATCAATCCACTTGATCTCATACGGCATGGAGACATGATTTGGTTTGCTGCAAGACATTGAAGGTCTGATGAGCAAGGTTGATAACCAGCTGCTCGAGATTGTTGAATTAATTTTCTTCGATTGTTTAGGAGCGAGTAACCATACTATCATACCACTATTACGTTACCAATTGACAGAAGATAAATTTGAAGGAGAGAAATAGAGAAATAGAGGCAATAATACAAAATTTGATTAAGATAGCAAATAAAAAAGAGAGATAGATAGATAATCAGAATTGTAATAAATATAGAAGATAATTGATAGTTTATTGACATTTTGAGAGCAACAACAAAAGAAATATTTATACTCCTCATATAGAGGTACATAATAAATAACCCACTAGTTGTAACCAAATTACTATTACACTAACTTAACAACTACTAACAAATTCTGATAAGGGTGTTCACGTTTCCACACTAGTGAAGCATTTAGGGAATGGAAATAATTAAAATAACAGCCACTATTAGCACATCGATGGAAGTTCCACCTTAGCTCGTGAGTGTGTTCCAAGGTAGAAGAAAAAGACTATTTTTCGCAAGAATCCACACTAGCGTAAGAGAAGAACAATGACTAGAGGAAAAGTGATCTTGAATTTATATCTGATGATAGAGATAGAAAAGCATGTTTTAAGAGAATGAACTTGCAACATGGCCTTCCCCTGATGACAATGAACTTACGATGAAAACTGTTGCACTCCACATGGACAATTAGTAACTAAAATATAATAAGATCATTAGCTCTATAATAAGAGTTATCAATTGACATATTAATTAGACTATCATCTACTTAAATGTTCATGTCATATTCAAATGAAACTCTTGTACCGTCACGCATACTACTTTCACGAGCATATATTCATTGCTCTTTAAGTTTTCAAGAGAATTTTGATTCAAATGAATGTCATCATGTGAATTAACTATTTAGAAGAAGGAAGATGAGGAACCTGGCCTATTTCCTTTTTTATTTGAATGATCTTTTTCTCGATCATCTCGCCAAAAATAGTCAAATCCATCCATCGTTAAATGATTAACCGACCCATTTTTTTGGAAGTTATTCATGTAACGTAACAAATTCAAATCTTGGTTTCTCTTTGAATTTTTGATGGATTGTTTTTCAGCTTTTTCAATCATCTTCTTGAGGTAAATCTCTTGATCCATTGAATTTTTGGACCTCTCACCGCTTGGAATATCCAAGTAAGTCTCGGCAAGAGTTTGCACCAGACCAGGTGAAGGCCACGTTGTAAGTTCATTATCATCGGGACTGTGAATGACACAAAATGCATTAACAACACACAAAATAGTTAACTCACTTACTTTCTTCTATAATCTAACGGTCCTTCTCTTAAACATACTTTTTTATCTCTATCATCAAATATACATTTGAGAGTCACTCTCCCTCTAGTCATTGTTCTTCTTTTATACTAGTCTAGATTCTAATATAAAATCACTAATGTTATGTTTTTTAAAATATAATAAACTTGTACCTTATATAGTGGAAAAAATGGAGAACAATTGAATGGTAATAATTGAGGGTTGATTTAAAAAGAAGGAAATAATGAATATTTTTTATTTTGGCAAGTTAAGCATACTACCAAACTTTTAAGATTACTTTTTGGTAAGAAAATTTTGTGTTATTTACTATTATAAAATCTAATTTATATGACATAAACAAATTTAAATTAAAATATTTTGTCAATAATAGTTTGCATCGACTATCGTTATTTTAAAGTTGGACATTAAAATTCATTAGATATCCTAATTACATGATATTATATCTGTATAATTTGGATCAAAATTTATTTCCTGTATACTATACAAATTTTTTTTTATTTGTGAATATCAAATAAGACTTTATAAATATTTACAAAATATGATATGTGATGTTTACATAGAATTCAAAGAGCTAGACTTTTCATGAATTAATTAATCATTTATTTTATAATATAAAAAATTTTATTTAAAATCATGGAATTGAGATAAATTGTCTCATATATATTTTGTCTAAAGAATGAATAAACTTATTTTTGAAATTGGTTTTCTAAAAAAAATACAAGGCAAACTATGCCCCACTTATTAGTAAGTAATCATTGGACGTTCGCATGCACGTCACGTCCAAAATAATTCCAAATAAATTGTAATTATTCAAAATTGGACAAAACTAAATAGTTTGATTAATATAGAAATATTTTTTTCCAAAACCTAAAAATATTATTGCCACTGTCCCAAACAAACTTACTATATATTAAAATTTGGTTACCTGATAGGATTTTGGTTACTATTTAAGATTTTATTAGATAAATTTTTTAGTTAATATAATTAATTTTTGTTACCATATAAGATGTCGATTACCAAACATAATTTTTATTACCATATATGATTTTGTTTCCATATATGATTTTGATTACAATATTAAATTTAATTACTATATAAGATTTTTTTACCTTGTATAATTTTGGTTATCAAATAAGATATTGGACAAATTTATTTATAGTCCCTAGTCTATAATGAAATTACCACTAGGGTTTCTCTTATTTAAAAAATTATTTACTCATTTCCACTTTTGAAAAAAATATTTATCTCGGATCATTAGTCATTGTTTTATATTTTCACAAGGAAATCATTGTTATACAACAAAAAAAATCTTCTTTTTCCACCTCGTACACTATCACGAGCTATGTTGAACTTACATCGATGTGCTCGCAGTAGTTGTTATTTCAATTATTTTCCATTCCTTAAGTGCTCCACTATTGTGGGAAGGTGAGCATCCTTCTAGAAAGCTCTTAATAATTGT
Organism: Hypericum perforatum; assembly: GCA_012979155.1. Lineage (NCBI taxonomy): Eukaryota > Viridiplantae > Streptophyta > Magnoliopsida > Malpighiales > Hypericaceae > Hypericum > Hypericum perforatum. Next base: position 20,467 of record SOPF01027489.1, read on the forward strand.
TAAGTTATTGTGGTAGTAATTTGGATCCTGTCTTTTTCAAAGATCGTTGATCGTGTAAAATCTATTTATATAATTAATAGAAAACAGTCCAATTTAGTATCTAATGATTTGATTTTTTCTCATCTAAGTCTATGTAGTTTAGAAAAATTAAATTGAATCCAACATCGTCCAATTTTTTCACTTAGGTCACTCCCAACATGTTCGATTCATTTGTCGAAACACACCAATTCCGATGTCTGATGCGAATAGCCACACATAATTTTGGTCGATATGGATAAATTTGACATGACTTAGCAAATTTTGTTTATAGTACCTAACATTTTAATAGATTTTGAAAATCCCATCTTCTCCAAACCAAACCTTAAATCCCAAACTTCATTTTTTTCTTCCTATGGTCTAGGGTCTGTTTGGTTTATGTGATCAAATTCAGGTGTTAGCTGTCTGCTGTTAGCCGATCAGCTGTCAGCTGATAGTATTTAGCTGATAGCTAATATTCGATTTCTAAAAAGTGTTTGGTAAATTACAATTGGCTATTGGTATTGAATTGTGAAATTACTTATAAAGCATCAGATCAGTGAATTTCATGTTTTTAATATACTTGAAGAACAAATTTTAATTCACTATTTATAAATTTTTAATTTCACTCAACAAAATATTAACAAAAAATATTAAAAAATAATTTCCTTCACGTACTTAGTTAAAAAAATATTTGATTCAACAAATTAATTTTGCTTGGTCCTCATCCTCAGTAATGGTTAAAATCCTAACAACTCTCTTCAATCCAGGAATTCTTAAAACAATATTTAACTCCACTAATTAATTTTACCTGATATCTATCTTCATCCACTTTTTTAAAAAATTCAAGTAGAAAACAAAATTATCGTCAAACTGATCAAATTACCCTTAAAACCTATTGCACTACCCTCAACACTTACCTAATTATCATCAACCTCATCTAGTTTACCACAATTGCCCAAAAATTTATCCTCAAAACCCATCATACCCACCAAGATACTTATCATTTGTTTTCCAAAATCCTCAAATATCCAACAAAGCTCACCTTAAAACCCACAACCATATTTGTCTCCTCCGAAGAGAGATGATAAAGCAACATCTAAAACATGGAGTATTAAAGACGACATTTTGTTAATATCTTTTTATATATAGAATAGTGAAGATACAATCGCCGATCATAACCAGAAGGAGAATGACTTTGGGATTGTATCAAAAAATTGTACGACCAAAGTCGAATAGAAAAACCCACCCACCTTAGCTTGAGAAATATAGAGTAGATGAAAAGTCATCATAAATACCTATCTTAGGCATGCAGAGGATGGATTGAGGGCTACAACCATGCATCTCGTTGAAAGCGAAGCGGACATGTCGAGTCTGATATATTGGATGAAGCACATAAAAGGTATCTTAACAAATACAAATTATTTATATTAATTTGCAGGTTTTACAAAAGTCATACGCAAACATCCTAAATGGAATTCTAGAATGGAGGAACCTCAATCTTTCACCTCTCTAACCAAATTACCCTTAAAACCTACTAAATTACCCTCAACAATTACCTAATTATTGTCAACCTCATCTAATTTACCCAAATTACCTAAAAATTATCCTCAAAACCCACCATACCCACTTGGATACTTTTCAATTTTTTCCAAAATCCACCAAATATCTAGCAAAGCTGACCCCAAAACCCTCAACCATATTTGTCTCCTCGAAGAAAGGTAATAGAGCAACATCCAAAATATGGAGTATTAAAGAAGACATTGTCTTAATGTCTTCTTATATATTGAATAGTGAAGATGCAATCATCAATCATAACCAAAAGAGACAAAGACTTTGGGCTTGCATAAAAAATCGTACGACAAAATTTGAATAAAAAATCCCAACGACCTGATCTCGAGAAATATGGATCAGATGAAAAGTCATCATAAATGCCTATCTTAGGCATATAGAGGATGGATTGTGGCCTATAGCCATGCATCTTGCTGAAAGCAAAGTGGATCTGTCGAATTGTATCTTAACAAACATAAACTATTATACTAATTTGCAGGTTATTATGAAAGTCATGTGCAAACATCACAAGTGAAATCCTAGAATACAAGAATCTTAATCCTTCACCTCTACGAAGGAGTCACAAAATATAGAAAGCAGTGGAAATACAAAGAGAACAAGAATCTCAAAGAAAGGAGACTACTAAATTCCCAGAATTGAGGCTAGATTGGAATGATAAATGCGTACTTCTGAGGTTGAATTGATGTTGTTATTTTGTTTTGTTACGGTATATAGCTTCATTGATGTAGTGAAAGAGATAAAATGATTTATTATTTGTTTATGATTGAAAAGTTTACAAAGTAATCTATTTATAAAAAGTACTTAATTATATAAAAATGTATAAAAAGGAGTGATTTGATCTTTGGCCAAAGAGGGAAACTTGGGAGCAACTTCCTCGAACAGTCTTCTATCCACTGAAAGAAGCGAGAGATACAGAGTTGCAAAGAACTTGAGGAGAGTTGCAAAAGTTCGGTCCTAAACTTCTTTGAATATAGGCATTCAAGTCCTTGGACTAGAAAATTCAACACTCTCCCTCAAGCTTGGTATGCAAAAATGTCATGAACACCCCATTTGCAAAGGATTTGATCAAACTATTCTCCATTTAGAGCCTTAGTGAAAATATTTACAGTCTGATCCTTGCTTCGTGTGTATGGAGTTGTAATAACACTATCTTCAACTTTGTCCCTTATTGGATGCAATGTGAATTATGGCCATGTTATCACTAAAGAGATTCATCAGACACTGTACTTCAAATCTCAATTCCTGTAGAACACTTGGAACACACATGAGCTCTCTAGTTACAGAGGATATAGCTTTATACTCGACTTCTATAGAAGATAGTAAAATAACCAATTATTTCTTTGTTTTCCAGATTACAGGGTTCTCTTCTACGAACAAGTAATACCCCATAGGTGATTTGTGTTGCATAACTGATCGAACTCACAACAAAAGTTATATCATGATAAATAATAGTTAAGTAAATCAACCTCCTAACCATTATCTGAAATCTATGAGCATCAGGAATATAAGAACTTTAGATGTAGCGCGCAGAAGCGTAAAGAGATTAGTTTAGTAAGAATACAAACAAACTGAATTCAAGTCACGAATTCTTGCAATTGGGGTGAATTGAAGGATGGCTTGATCAAATGAAATGAAATTAAAAGGGAACTGGTTGTGTAAAAGTAACCGGATAGAGGATAAATTACAACAATCACTAACTCCCATAGAGTGATTGAGGTTTGCTTGAGTCCACAAGCAACCGATAAGAGGGTCAATCTATAGAACACTACGGGAATCCACCTAAAATACTTGGGACGCACCCAAAATAACTTGGTAACAAATTTTCATTTTTCTTTCTTTCAAATCTGTTTGTTCTTCTTTATTTGATTCAAATAAATAGACCTCTTTTTAGGGCCGGTTACAAGCAGAACCTACGCGCATCTAAAGTGCATTAAATGCCTTGAATTGGCCATTATTGACCACATCCTCAGGAATGCAATGGACATCCCAGGAGGTGGTCATGTGCCTTACCATAACTATATACCATTAAAGGAAATGATTAACTACTTGCAATAACTACGTACAATATGCACTTATTGAATACAGAAACCAAAACAAAATGCATCATTTTGGACAAGCTGGCCATACTCAGATTTACTCTTCAATGCACCCATATGTAAGTCTTCATGCATATGTCCATCTTCATGCATACATACATCCCAAAGCACAAGTACAATTATTCTGTGCATATGAGATCTTCTGGAAGTTGCGCATGTAGCATGATGATATGTGAATTATTTAACCATTATGCACCCATCCAATTAAGATGGCAAGATGTCCTACGTCATCCTCTCCTCCTTAAGAAAAAAAAACTCATCCCGAATTTAATGATAGTAAGGGTTACTTAGACATCACGTGCACCTCTTGTAAAGAATATTACCAAGACATCATTGGAATCACTCGAGCATCGTGGTTGTGTTTGAATTCTCCTATTCCAGCAAAACAAGTATTTTGAGCTCAAAACTATGGGATTCACCAAAACAAACACGAACTCTTTAGCCCCCCTTTTAACCAACTTTAGATCATTCCACAAGTTAACTTAAGGAGAACCAGGAATGTAATCGAAGAGATCTACTCCCAAGAAGTCAATATGTACCACTTCAGATTCATAAAACTCATCACCTTCATATAAGCACTCGTCCATAGGCCCCTCAATAAGATCAAACAAATCTGAATTCTGCCATAGCGTAGATGACTCATCAAATAGCTCTTTCAAGTATAGCATTGTGAAATCATCTTTATCAAAATGGTCAGCATCAATTAAATCCTCGCTAAGGTGACAAAACTCTTCCCAAATCAGATTCTCTTCAACAACCTGATTTCCCACTTTTGGATCAACAACTGGAGCACATAATGACACGACTTCTTCAACTGTACAGGATTACACTGCAGGCTGGATGACCATCTTATTCAATTGTGTGAGAACCTCTTGAAGCAAGGTCTCCCATTTTCCCAAACTTCTTGCTGCTCCAGGATCGGACCAGATTGACATCTTAAAGGATGAATTTTAGAGGGAAGAAAACTCACTCTCAATATGGAAATTGAGTGGATCTCACTTGGCTCTGATACTACCTGATGTAGCACACGGAAGCATAAAGAGATCTGTTTAGTATAAATACAAACAAACTGAATTCAGGTCACGAATTCTTGCAATTGGGGTGAATTGAAGGATGGCTTGATTAAATGAAATGAAATTAAAAGGGAACTAGTTATGTAAAAGTAACCGGATAAAGGATAAATTACAACAATCACTAACTCTCATAGAGTGATTGAGGTTTGCTTGAGTCTACAAGCAGTCGATAAGAGGGCCAATCTATAGAACACTATAGGAATCCACCCACCACGGGAATCCACCTGAAATACTTGGGACGCACCCAAAACAACTTGGCAACAAGTTTTTGTTTTTCTTTCTTTCAAATTTATTTATTCTTCTTTATTTGATTCAAATAAATAGACCTCTTTTCAGGGCCGATTACAAGCAGAACCTACATGCATCTAAAGTGTATTAAATGCCTTGAATTGGACATCCTAGGAGCTGGTCATGTGCCTTACCATAACTACATACCATTAAAGGAAATGATTAACTACTTGCAATAACTATGTGTAACATGCACTTATTGAATACAGAAACCAAAACAAAACGGATCATTTTGGACAAGCTCGCCATACTCAGATTTACTCTTCAATGCACCTATACGTAAGTCTTCATGCATATGTCCATCTTATACATACATACGTCCTAAAGCACAAGTATAATTAATTCCATGCGTATGAGATCTTTTGGAAGTTGCGCATGTAGCATGATGATATATGAATTATTTAGCCATTATGCACTCATCCAATTAAGATGGCAAGATGTCCTACGTTAACTTTCCTTATAAACTTCAAAGTTGGCTTCAATGGGAGTATTACATGGTTTGGAACCAAGAACTTTAGCTTCCTTTAGAAGATCAAGAACATACTTCCTTTGATTTAGAAAGACACCCTTGGATGAGTATGCAAATTTTGCTCCTAAGAAATATTTCATTTTCCCTAGATATCATTGATATCAAACTTTTCATGCAATTATCTCTTAATTTGATCTATCACCCTATTATTATCAGTGATCAAAATGTTATCAACATGAATTAGTAAGATAATTTTACCTTCTTTTTTATTGAGGATAAACAAACTAGAATCAAAGTAGCACCTTTTGAATCTGAATTTGAATAAGTCTCCGCTGAGCTTCATATACCAAGCTCGAGGAGAATGCTTTAACCTATAAATATTTTTATTTAGTTTATATACCTTATTTGGAGCCTGATCTATCAGACCTTGAGGTAAGTTTAGGTATACCTCTTCCTAAAGTGTTTCTTGAAGAAATGCATTCTTCTCATCCATATGATTCATAATCTAGCCCTGGTTAACAGCAACAGAGACAAGAATTCTAATGGAATTCATTTTGGCTACTAGGATGAAAGTTTCACTATAATCAATACCAATTATATGAGTGAAATCTTTAGCCACTAATCTAGCCTTATACCTTTTCATTGTTCTCTCGGCATTTAGTGTAATCTTGTAAACCCATTTGTTATCAATAGCCTTTTTGTTCTAAGCCAACCTAACTGTTTTCCACATTCCATTTTTCTTAAGTGCCTTAAGCTCTTCTTTCATACCATGACTCCAAACCTCAGACTTAACAGCATCTTCATAGTATTTAGGTATACTGTGGAAGTTAAGACAACCCCTGAAAGCATGATGTTTAAGGTTAAAGTTATCATAACAAACACAATCTTCAAAGTAGTAGTAAGTTTTGTAGTCATTCAGCTTACTATTAGGAACTCAGATTCTTGAATATCTCCTTAGGCTGATGTCAACATGATTAATTTCCTGAGTTTGAAAAGGTTCACTAGGGAGATCTTTAATTGCACCAGCTTCCTCAGCAGGGTTAACATCATTATGTTGTGAATCATGTGAGCTTTCCTCACTTTTTTCTAAGCCAGTATCTCTTTCTGACTTATTCTTTCTAGTTGTGTGGTAATTTCATAATTTCTAGCTGAGCTGGGGTCCTCAGTTGTAGTCAGCATGTGACCTACAGATTTGTGATTCAAACATGGTAAGTCATCTTGAGTTGTTAAAAGGTAGGATGAATTAGAGTACTCCCCCTGATTTGGATTCCCTTCGATCTTGCTGAAGTAGGGTTGGTGTTCGATGAATTGTACATCTCATGACATAAATCTTTGTTTTTGAACTAGATCAAAGTACTTATATCCCTTCTATGTCCTTGAGTAGCCTAACAAGATGCATTTTATAGCTCTTTTGTCCAGCTTGTCTCACTTTCCTACGGGAATATGAACAAAGCAACAGCAGCAAAAAATATGTAGATAAAATAAGTTAGATCTTTTATTAAGTAGAATCTCAATAGGGGAAAGCCCTTTATAGCATAATTGGGAATCATGTTAATTAGGTGGCAGGCGGTGATGACACAATGACTCCAAAATCTCTTTTTAACGATCATTTTGAACATTAATGCTCTTGCTATATCAAGCAGGTGCCTATTCTGTTGCTCAGCAACTCCGTTTTACTGGGAGAATAGATGCAAGTTGTTTGGTAGATGATCCATTGATCCTTTAGAAATTTCTTTATGCCTCCTAAGTACTTAACCTCATTGTCAGTTTGAAGAATCTTGATTCTAGCATTGAACTGATTTTGGACCATGCTGTAAAATTCTTTAAACATAGAGAATACCTCACCTTTAAGCTTAAGCAAATATACACAAGTACTTCTACTGTGATGATCAATAAAAGTTACAAAATAGTTAAAGCCATCATAGGAGGCCCTATGAGAAGACCAAACATCCAAATAGACTAATTGAAAAGCTTCATTATATATAGAATCTAAAATATCAAAAAAAGGCTGTAGTTTTTAGCATACTAGCAACTCTCACAACCAGTTTAAGAATTAGACAAACTTAGGAAAAGTTTAACAAGAACTTTATGACTAAGATGTCCTAATCTAAAGTGCCATAGATCAAAAAGGGACATCTCAAAGCTAGCAGTCATAGCATTAGCACAACAAGTATGCACATATAGTCCATTTTCAAGCTTTCTCTCACCAATCTTCATCCAGGTAGAAAAATCCTAAAATTCAACTGAGTTAGAAGAGAAAATAGCAATGCAGTATAAGTCTTTTGTTAGTTTGCTGACATATAGAAGATTCTTAGATATATTAGGGACAAGTAGTGAGTTTTGTCCTAATTTATCTTGAAAAAATTTACCTTTCCAATTCCTCAAACTAGAATTCTTGATCAAAATTTGCTCATGGATAGATTCAAAATGGGGCCTTAGCCCCATCAGACTTTAAAGATCTTCTCTTCCTTATCTCATTTATTGATGATTGCAGCATCAGTTGTCGCATGTCAGAGAGTGGTTAGCTCATCCCACATGGAGCAAAACTTGCTCAGAAATTCAACAAGGGGCTTATTACCTTTGCTAAGATCTGATATAGCTTTCTTGAGTTTGAAGATTCGATATAATTTCTATTACTGAGAATATAGCTTTTGGATTAAATTCCAAGAGAGAAGGAATGCTTCCATCAAGAAAACCAATCCTTCCTTGTCCACAGAGAGCAATGTCAATAGCACTGGACCAAGATAGGTAGTCACTCTCGGTCATAGCTGTAATCTTCAAATAAGTATTTTCTTCAAACTCAATCAGTTTCTTAAGCTGACTCATCCTTGTGCTTTATCAGCTTTATCAGGGGAACTAGTATTGCATCAGCCATGGAAGGCACTACTCTATTTTCTAATATTTGGTTAGAGCTGAAATGAGCAAAGCTCTGATACCATGTAGTGAGAGAGAGAGAAAAATGATATATTATTTGATTATGATTGAAAAGTTTACAAACTAGTCTATTTATACAAGTGCTTAATTACATAAAAATGAATAGAAAAGGAGTGATTTGATCTTTGGCCAAAAAGGGAAACTTGGGAGTAGCTTTCTCAAACGATCTCCTAACCAATGAAGGAAACGAGAGATGTAGAAGCGTGAAAAACTCGAGGAGAATTACAAAAGTTTAGTCAAATCCTAGACTTCTTCGAATGTAGACGTTCAGATCCTTGGACTAGCAAATTCAACAATTGAGTGGAAAATGATATATGATCTTTCGCTGATTATATAAGAATTGGCAATTTTCTACAAGAATATTGTGAAAGTTCAAATAAATTTCTGTTGTGTATTACAGCTTAAATGCCCTACCCGCAAGAACATGGGTCCTGAGGAAGCCATATCAGTTCTGATTATTGCAAACCAGAAAAAAAATCATTTTAAGGGCTCACTTTTAGGGGAAAAAAATTGCTATTAGTATTCATTGGGTGCCTGAGACATGAATTATCTCATATGGTCTGAGAGATCATGGAAATAAAAGTATCCCTAATAGGGTCTAAGATGTCTGTGTTGAAAATAGGTTATTACCTTGGTGGTATGGTGTTCTAATGGATTACTTGTGAAAGCTCATCATTTGGTTATCATTACAGCCAGTTATACAACTTTGTTTAGTGCAATATGATGCTTTTGGTGGATATTGAGTTGTAATGGCCTTGGGGTTACTTATTTCTTTTCTTTGATTGGGCTGCAAAGTTATCTCCTTGGTAACAAGAAAATTGTATAATGTGGGGGTATGAATGTCCTTGCAACAACTGAAATGATTTCCCAAATTGTGGTTAAGTGGCATCCTTGTATAGTCACGAGTCTGCTTTTGGGAGCTAAAAAATATAGTTTGAGACGTGCATTTTGGCTTACAATTTCTTTGTTTAGACTCCTTTTAGAGAAGGCTAATCAGAAGTGTATGAAGACATTCAATTAGCTTACACTGGTACTGTTTAAGCCTTCAATTTTTCTTTTTTTTTTTGTCAGTTTCGAAGATGGTTGATTGGTCATCAACTGCACATATTTGACTTTTTAGCTGCAATAGAAGTTGATACATGTTTTACAATTGGCCAAATGGATGGGTTCTTATTCAGATTACTCCTACGGTGGATGGTTTGGTGATAAGCAGCACGTGCAGTCTGGAAGATCTTTGCAAAGGGTTTTATAATGAAGCTATGGTTGCATCTTGGAGCATATTAGTGATAGAGGGGGCATTTGGGTGTGCCATGTTACTGATTATTATGACTAGCAACATACACTATGAGTGATGAACTCGATTTTCGTGGTATTAATAATATGTCATTTTGCAGAATTTGGGATATCAATTGTGGTTGTCATTACAGTTTTTGACTAACAAATTTTCTCCTTGTTATGCTTGGTTTGCCTTGTTCTCTAGTCTGGCGGGCCACCTCGAGGTCTAGACTATGAAATGTAAGGGATGCTAGTAGTTAATTTGATGTTTAGGTTTATTTGTGTGTTTTTGAAAGGTTAAATTTTGGATCTCACGAGGAGGGAGGACAGAGGTGGGCCTCATCCCGTGCTCGGATATCCGAGGAGATTCCACCTCCAATGGACAACTTCTGCTTGGAAACTCTCTCAAAAGTGTCCCTCCGTGATTTGAGAAGGATCCAGCAGAAGAAGATGGTATAACAAATTATTACGACGAGTCTATATCAAGTGCATATTGATTATATTAGAGATAGTGTAACATGTTATTACCATGAGTCTAAAGCAAATTATCAACACTTTCTTGAGAAGAATTCATCTTTATTATGGTAAGTATCCTTACTATTTTAATTATTCATTCTTTTTTAATCTTTAGTATAATCTTGTTATAATATGGCTAAATTATTATAAGATTTTTCGTGTGGGATCAAATTATAATTTTTTATAAATTTATTTTACTATATTTACGGTTCTTCTCTCACTAACACTAAGATATCTAATGTTTTCTAAAAAATCCCTTACAAAAACCTCTATAGCTATCCTCCTAAAGACGTATGATGACCAATTTAGAGAGATTTATTTTAATCTGATAGTTGAGGCCTAGAAGCGAGGCGAACAGAAAATGTTCATACTAGTATGATGCGGATGTGATGACGTGGAACCATACGGAGAGGCTATTTTAGGTGGAGTATATACAAAATAAGAGGGATGAGGCAAGACATTTGCATAAATGTACTATCTGATATGTGGAACGAAAAGATGCAAGATATAGGATCCGAGTTATACCATTGTGAGAATATCATCAAAAATGATAATTTGTAACCCGTTTAAGGTGTCCTTTTAAAAAATGTTGACTATTGGGTGGGATGAATTTTTATCTATTACATATTTTTCGAGTTTTAAAATAATAGTTAACATAAAGAATTGATCTTAAACAATCTATAAAATGTAAATGTAGTGCATTAATGATTTACAATCAATATTTTCAAAAATGAGCCAGAAATCGACCTGTTTTTTGGCTGAATCGATTGGTCGGGCCAGATTACATAATTTAACGCATGGGGAGGGGTTGCGAAAGAAGAAAGAAACGCTTCCAACATTATATTGGAAAGACAAATGTCACAATCCTACGGTCCAGTCCACTCTCCTCTTTCCCAAGAAGTAACTAAACTCTTCAGCCTTAACTGGTGGACTTCAACGAAGGAATGAAAAATAAGAATATAGGTTTGGCATTATATTATTCTCTGTCTGGGCTATACCAACGGTTGCTTATCAAGTTTATACCAATTCTCATTGTTATTATCAAAAGTTAATCACTACACAACAATATAATCTTGTTAATGAGATGATGAGTCACGTAAAATATATTGATACTACAGCAAATAAAAAATATTACGTTTGCTTAGATAAAAACAAAAATATGGTTATTTATTTTTATGAATAATATATTCTTACTTAATGAAAGATTAAATTAATAACTTTGAATTGGTGGACGAAAATTAGTAGACAGCCCAGACAAGAGAGCCCTAGGAATAGACCGGAGGAGCAGCTCTCTGTCGTCATCGTGGGGTGGGGTTGGGGGAGCTGACATCGGGATTTTTCGTTTAAAAAAAAAAAATTCGGGCGATTTTTTTGGAGCTTCCCCTCCGACCACCTTTTTGCCGGTGGCCGCGCCAGGCTGTTCCGAAGCCACCAAAAGCTCCGCCTCGACGAGCCAGTCACTTTGGTTGGTCGCACGACCATCCTCGCCGTTCGGAGAAGAAAACCCGACAACCTCTCTCCCGCGCCCATTTTTCCTTTTCTCCGATCGCCGGCGATGACGGCCC
>SOPF01027489.1:32279-46998 GCA_012979155.1 Hypericum perforatum
CTGCCGCGACTCTCCCGTTATAGCCGTGCTAGTGCTCTCCCTCCAGGAGCTCCGCCTTCTCCATGCGATCCAATTGGTGCTGGCCCTATCCTCTCACATTACCCCAACCGATCTCTCCGTGCTGGCCATTTTTCACGACGAATATAGAGGTTGCTACGCCGTGTGCGGCCACGCCGCGGCTCAGCTCCCACTCCATCAGGTTGGTCTCCGCCCCCCCGGGGCTAACTATATTAGTCAATTGTCTTGGGGTGGCTGGAATCGAAAACCCCCAATTTCTTGGGTTTTCATCAATTCCGACGCCGGCCACTGTCTCTGACCAAATTGGCGGTCCTCCTCAGCCCAGCCATGCTGCCCTTGCTCAGCCGAACCTGGTGGTGGCCTCCGACTGGCTCCAGCCCCCACTACCTGCTCTCCCCGTGTCGGCCTCCCTCACAGACCAACTGAGAGTCACCGCTTCCAGCCTCCCCAGCCATGCCGGCCCTCTACAACAGCCTCTTTGCAATCCCAAGTCTGGCCCGATGCTCCAGCCGGCCTCCACAACCAGTGGGCTAGCCCAGAGCTCATCCCCGTTGGTCCTCCCCTCCATGGGTCCTTCTCTTGACGCAACCCGGCCTCCTACTTTGACCATTATGGACTCCGGGCTCGCCTCCTCCATAGCACTGTGCTTCCCACCAATTGTGGTGTCTCCAGTTAGCCCCTGGGCCTTGATCGATCCAGCTCCTGTCCGTGGCCCTCTGGTAGGCCCACTTAGCCCAATAGGCCTCAAGGGTTCGAGCCCGACTGGACCCTTCCCTTCAGGCCCTCCCCCGACTCAGTCTATATGCTCGCCGCTCGGACTTCCATCGTTGATGACCACTGACCCTGCGAGCCTTTGGCCTGCAGTTGTTCAAATTTTACATGCCTTTCCACAATACCAGCTGGTGTCGAGAGAAGTTACCTCCACTAACGTCCCAGCCGTGGGGGATATCCTCGGTCTGCGTGCATCGAGATCTCACTCACTTTTTGCTAACGGAAAGCTGTGATCCCTGAGATAGGGATGTCCCGCTTCCCTCTATTACTTCTACGTATACTTTGCCTGCTCGTACTGTTGTTCAGCCTGGGCAGGGCATTGAGCCTACATCTCACTTTTTGCAAGCTGAGACTGATTGTGTTGTTGTGTCAAATACTGTGCCTCGACAGTCTACTATCCCTGTATAGAAAGGTCATGTCGAATTTTTGACAAATAATGCGCACGACAAAGGCAAGGCAGTTATGCAATCCCAGGTGGCTACTCCTCATGTATCACTAACTGTTCGTAACTCCAGTCCCTAGAACACAAATCCTCGTAGAGAGACCCCAGCTACAGGGGGAATTTGTAGTCAGCCTTTACAGGGGTCCTGTTCGCTTCCACCTCGGAACGAACCTGATCCCGGAGACAGGGATGTTGCTGTCCCTACTACGACCTCTAGTGCTAATGTTGTACCTGTTGACCTTTTACTGAGTCTGTGCGCTCATTTTGATTTTCCCTAGAACACCTTACAGCTGATTAGAGATGTTGCCACTGCCTCTGGCGGGAAGACTCAGCAACCTCCGATTAGCCTAGCTCCTGAGCCACTACGGCCAGGACAGGCCTCACAGCCTATCACGGCATTTGCCTAGTCCCCCTAGTAGTTATGCGCCTTTCCTATGCTGTCCTAGCACGATCACAACCCAGGGGTTGGACCTATTCAGGTACTGGTCCTGAACCTATTATGGTTAATGGGAAGCCCACTCTGGTTATTAGCCAGAACTCCTCTAGGGCCATTCGGGAGTTTGGTTCCCGAGCTTTCATTGGGAGACTAGTCACCCCAAAAGGTACTAAGCCTATGACATTTTCTGCCTTGCGAGGGGAGCTTACGCGCCTTTGGGGCACCTCTGCATGGCACATGCTCTCTGTCGGCCAGGGTTACTACTACTTCCAGTTCATCGTACCTGCTGACAAGGCACGTATTTGGGCCACTGACTCTTAGAAGCTTCAGACCGCCAGACTTTTTCTCCAGCCATAGGTCCCGTCCTTCAAACTAGCCAGGCAAGAGAAGACCACCACACAGACTTGGATCAGGCTGGTAGGATTGAGCTGTGAACACATTTTTGCAGAGATTGTGTTCGGCCTGGCACGGGGCATTGGGCGACCTATCTGACTAGACACTACTGCCCTTAATAATAGGGTAAATGGTGTACGTGTCTCTTTTCACTAGTTTGGCTTCGTTCCAGGTCGCAGGATACATAACTGCATGGCTTTGGCTTCAAAGGGTATCAATTGCCTTGCTCGGCGATAGAATGGTGGCAATTTAGCCATCAAGGTGGATATACGGAATGCTTTTGATACTCTCTGGTGGGAGTTCTTATCGGTACTGCTTAGAGCTTGGGGCTTTGACGGGTTATCAGTATACTACACTCTGCCCGCCTATCGATCCATATTGACGGGGTCCCTGCAAGTTACTTCAGCTGTTCTCAGGGGGTACGACAGGGGGACCCATTATCCCTGCTATTATTTGTAGCAGCTGAGGAGATCTTCAGCAGACTTCTCCAGCAGGTTGAGACACGGGGTGATTTTATGAGTTTCCGATCTGGGAGAGGCACCACCTTCCCCTCACACCTGCTCTACGCTGATGACGTGATTATCTTTGGATAGGCTTCCAAAGCTAACTACCATACTCTACTTCGACTGCTTCAGGACTATACGACAGCTTAAGGCCAGTACTACAACCCAGAGAAGTCTTGGGTTTATTTTATTGAGAGCTTGACATCTCGACAGCGTAGTGGTCTCTATATCCTAGGGATTTTGCCAGGTCAGATGCTATTTACTTACTTGGGTATCCCCCTTTTTTGCGGTCCTCCTCGCCGATCTCATTTGCAAGCCACCATCAACACCATCATCAGTAAGTTCGAACGGTGGAAGGATTCTTCACTTTCCATAGCTGGTCGAGCTTGCCTTGTACAGTAGGTCATCCTCAGCTCATTGACACACTCCATGATGATCTATCAGTGGCTTGTCTCGCTCATAGATCAGGTAGACTCATGCTTGAAGAACTTCATATGGACTGGAGACATCCACGGTCGGGCTTCCTGCCCGGTGTCCTAGGATAGGGTATGTACCCCGAAGGCAGAGGGCAGTCTTGGTCTACGTTCAATCAGATAGGTGAACCTGACATTCCTGAGCTGCCTTACCTGGACTATCCTCCACGGGTCATCTCGGTATCTAGACTGCATCTGAGATTGCACTATTGACATGACGAGCATGACCACTCAGAGGTATGTCCGTTCTTCTATTATGCGAGGCATGAGGAACTGTTTTCCGGATATTATGCAGTCTTCGCGTATGCTTGTGGGAGAGGACTCTATAGCCAATTTCTGGTTAGACAATTGGCTGGGTTATATTATCGCTGAGCAGGTGGGTTTCCCAGAGCACTTGTATTACTTGTGTACTGCCACGATGACAGACTGCTGGCAGGATGGTCGTTGGGTTTTCCATAGATGATTTTGCCAGGCCTTCCCTAACATCATCCAAGACATCAGACATTACCAGCTGGGCCCTCCAGGTAGTGACAGGACAGTCTGGACCCATGCACGTAATTGTATTCTAACCTCCCGAGCCGCCTATAATCACCTCTGTCCCAGCCGCCTTTAGGTACGTTGGAGTTCTTGGATCTGGGATGCAGCTATTCCTCCACGGTGATCTGCCTTTATCTGACGTGCTATCCTAGGAGCTCTCCCCACTACTGATGCCATGCTTCATAGGGGATTTATCGGCCTGAGCATTTCCTACATGTGTCTGGCCGATGCTGAGTCCCTTGATCATTTGCTGATTAGTTGCCTGATTGCTGCTGCCTTCTGGCGGTACATCTTTGGTATTTTTGGAGCTGCGTTAAGGCCTTTCTTGAGCCTAAACAAGCTAATCTCAGAGGGGATACGATAGCAGTTCAGTCCACAAGTGGATCGTCTGTGGAGGGTGGCTATCGTTTCTACCGACTAGCTTTTATGGATGGAGCGCAATGCGTGCATTTTCAGTGACCAGTGGCAGAGCTTAGATACCCTGATTATTCTGCTCCGCAGGATGGTCAGCGAGACAATGATCTTTGATCTAGGGAGGTGCTTCTTGTCAGAGCGTGAGCAGTCACTACTACGAGACCTTTGTATTGCATCGAGGCCAAGTCGGGCTCCACGTATCATCGAGGTCACTTGGTGTTGCCCCCCTCCAGACTGGCTCAAGTACAATACGGATGGTAGCTCCATGAGGGCACCGGGATAGGGCTGATCTGCTGGGGTATTTCATACTAGCAGAGGATTCGTTAGGAGTTGTTTCAGTCAGAGCATCTATAGTTGTTTTGCTTTCGAAGCTGAGCTCTTAGCAGCTATTCTAGTAGTGGAGGCAGCACATGAGCATGGATGGCATAGATTGTGGATCGAGACTGACTCCATGTATGTCCTCACCAGATTCCAGACCCCACAGGCTGCAGTCCTTTGGAGATGGCACTCCTGCTAGCTCCGTATGAAACAGATCCGAGCATAGATGCTGATTCACGTCACACATATCTTCCGAGAGGGGAACTCTGTTGCAGATGCTCTGACACACATCACAGAGGATGGTTGGTGGCCGGACCTTCCTTCATCGCTCACAGGGTTGGTTGGCCGCGACATGTCAGGACACCTCTACCACAGGTTTGTCCCTTGAGACCTTATTTTTCTTCATCTGAGACCTGCTGTGGATGATGTGCCGGGCACTGAGCCTGGGCTTTTAGGGACTCTGAACGAATGGGTCATGCCAATTTTTCTGCATGAATTGTCTTTAGCAGTCTCCTCCCTCTACCTCTTCTGACTGCCAGGCTTGTTGGCTAGCTGGTGAGGTATTTTTTCATTTGCCCCACCTGTTTACCAAGATTGTTGGTTTGTAGGTGCGTTGTGGGCTTCTGACTGGTTTGTATTTGGGTTGTTTTCTTTTATTTGATGTATGTTTTAATTAAAAAAAAGAATATAAGAAAAATAGTAAGAAAATAGAGTTATAGCAAGGAAGAAAAATATTAAGAAAATATAGGAATAATAAAGAGATAAAAAAATAATTGAATTGATATTCATATGCATAATTTAAATAACAAACAAATTACAATATATAGACTACTCTAATTTCCACGACTCCCTACTACGATCAACGTGGGACATTCATGTGGTTACAACTTTTTACACTACCTAATATACTAACCACGAATTAAAGAACAAACATAACAACTTCCTTGATCATGACACGTCAGCCACCATCTAGTAATGTGACACCCAGCTCGGCACTCTTAAACTTATCCGCCTTATCCTCGGCCTCCTCTCCCATGATAACACCAGTATCACCTTCGACATTGCCCTTCACAATTAATTGAAAAACACCATCGTTGTCGGCGTACTGATTTAGGTTTCAAAGAGGAAGGTGGGTCTTACTACTCCAAAACCCACAAAATCCTCAAGCGGGAAAAACCGTAACATGGGTTCCATTAGCAAGCCCAACTCGTGGTCGACAAGTCGTCAACTGTCTAGCAAACGCACACACAAAAATCTTCCATGGATTGAAACTATAAATTAATAGGAATAGAACGGGTCAGGAGGATATAAAGAAAGAGATGACCTTTTCATGGAGTGGGTTAGGTTTGTTCACTAGGTTTTCACGGTTTTTAAGATTTTTTGCTTAGATTCCCTTGAAACATTTTCTTTGTCGTACTTATAACATGAGGAATCTTTTTGTGTTAGAGCTAAATAGCTCTCATTCCTTGCATTGGAGCCTCAAGAGATGTAAAAGATGCATTGACAACCTTCAAGGCATACAAGACTCCAACTGAAGGCTTTTTATAGACAGCTCAAAGTGTAGTCTCAAATAATTTGACTTTGTCAATAGCGCGACAAATCATTATTGGTGCATAGATCCGAACTAGGGCTTTAACTATGTCATTAACACCTGTAATAAAATTGAAGACAATATGAATCCAAAATAGTGGGATTTTCCCACAATATGAATTCCTTAAGCTCCTTGAATCGTTGAACATAGACCTCAGTACTCTTAGTCTATTTTAGATGGTTAAATTCCTCAATCATATTAGCTAATTTTAAGTTCCAAATTGTTATCAAAGCTGCTCGATAAATTGAGCCCATGTAGAACATCCATTTTACAACGACCATCCAACGAACCATATTTTGGCTACTTCATCAAGTCTAAGCTGACTAATTCTACCTTGTGGTTCTCCTCAATGCTATTGATGAGAAAATATCTTTCATATTTCTAAATATAATAGCGAGGATTGGTCAGGCTAAACATAGGGAAGTGCAACCTCATCTTGGAGTATTAATCCAAAAATTGTTATGTTGCTTGTTATGTTAGTGTTGCAACTACTCTATCAAAAGTTAGCTCAATAGAAATGACTGTGGCTTATCTTACTAAATGGATGAGGTAGTGAAATTTCCTTGTATCTCTAAGCTAAGATACTCGACTTTAGAGTTGGTGTCTTGAAGGATGGAATTGATCTCCTAGAAGTATCAATCCACCTGATCCCATGTGATATAAAGACGTGCCATGGTTTGCTGGAAGAGGTTGAAGGTATGTTGAGCGAGGTTGATGATCAGCTGCTCTAGCTTGTTGAATTAATGTTTCTTGGTTATTTGGGAGTGACTAGCCATGATCTTATACCACTATTATGTAACCAGTTGATAAAAGATGAATTTGAAGGGGAGAAATAGATGAATAGAGACAAAAATAGAGAATTTGATTAAGACAAAAAAGAAAAGAGAAATAGATAGATAAGTAGAATGGTAATAAATATAGAAGATAATTGACAATCATTGACATTCTGAGATAAACAACAAACGACATATTTATACTCCTCGTATAGAGGCACATAACAACCTACTAGTTAGAACCAAACTACAATAATAGTAACTTAACAACTACTAACAACTTCATATAAGGGTTTTCACATTTTCACAGTAGTGTACTAATTGGGAAATGGAAATAATTGAAATGACAACCACCACTAGCACATTGATGGAAGTTCCAGTTTACCTCATGATAGAGTTTTGAGGTGGAAGAAGAAGAGTATTTGTTGTAGTATAATAGTCTTTTCCTTGAGAAAAAAAAGGGAAAAAATTCTATTTTAGTATCATGTGGTATCACAAAAAATCATATCAGTATCCTGTAGTTTAAAACACATCAATCAAGTCAAACCTTATCAAATTAAAATCATTAAAGTCTACGGACAACTGCCCAAAATCAAAATTTCTCAAACCTACCTGAAGCCTGCTCTACTAAATAGACCAGCCACATTAACAAAATTTGATGAAGTGGCATCCTCAAGTCTACCACCCCACCTCCTCTTCCTCGTCCTTCATACGACAATGATGTTATCCCGTAACACCTCTGTTAAAACTTAGGAGCGATCCTTCCATATCTCTATTGTGATGAGTTAATGCCAAGGGATAGGCCCATATCATCAATGCCATCTGGATAGGCCACAAGCCACTCCTTAAACCTGCCTATTTATTCTTAGAAAGCAGCTTTGCTTTGATGAGGAAAGACCTTTAGAGATGGCAATAGAGTATCGATTGGATAGATGATTCCATTGTTGGCTGTGTCAAAAGGGTTTTAGACAGTACTGGCAAGGCCAGACTTCTAGGAGTTTGGTTTCTAAAGATGGTGGTGGCACAACAGTTGTCAATATTTATGCAGCAATAATTGATAGCACTAGTGGCGGCGGTGATGAGGGAGATATTGGTAGCTCTAGTCGAGAATTACCTAAACTTGTTAGTCTTATTTTCTGGTGGGCTGAGGAGCTCTAGTCAGAGGAAGGAGGACCAGAGTTGAAGGGGTGGTTGGTATGGATTTGTATTGTATGTATTAATTATGTGTAATGGTAAAAATTGACACTTTTTCAGTTTTAGCTTTTGTGAGTGTGAAGTTTAATATAGAAGAATGGTAGTTGCAAGTTAGGACTTTTAGGTGATTTGGGAGAATAAATAATGATGATTTATGCCATCGGTGCTATAAGTGGTCATGAAGGTCAGGGAGGCTAGCGATGGCATTCTTGGTGTTGTCCTCACTCCTACTCTAGCTGTCAGACTCTGACGAGGATACCCCTTTAAGGTTTTGGATATGGCTTTAGGAAGAAGAGACAAAGAGGGGGAGAGTATCAGATGTTGATGATGTGACTAGTATACATGGTCAGGCATGCTTTGGATAGGTTCGGGCGATTCTGCGGAACTGCCTATAAATCTAAGTAATTTTAATTTGATGAGGTTTGACTTGATTAATGCGTTTTAAACTACAAATTATTGAAGTAATATTTTATGATATCTAAGGGTATTAAAGTGGATTTTTCCTATAAAAAATGATTGATGACCCGAGACCAATATTAAAAAAAAAAAGCAAGGATGACTATATAGTTTTTTAAATGACAAAGACCTTAGTGAAAATCTTATATATTAATTAAATTTTATATGGTAATCAAAATCATATATGAAAATGGTAATAAAAATTATGTTTGGTAACCAAAATTATTTATAGCAATTAATAATTTTATAAAGTGATAAAATCTTAAATACTAACCAAAATCCTATGAGATAACAAAAGTTTTTATAGTAACTAAAATGAGAATTGCTTTTCTTGTTTTGAAAAGATATATTTTATTTGACACCAAAATATAACAAAATACACGGTATTATGATTTGGATAATATCTTATTTTGTAACCAAAATCATATATGGTAAAAAAATCTTATATATTAATTAAATTTTATATTGTAATCAAAATCATATCTAAAAAAATCATATATGGTAATAAAAATTATGTTTGGTAACAA
The DNA here is from genome assembly GCA_012979155.1 of Hypericum perforatum. NCBI lineage: Eukaryota > Viridiplantae > Streptophyta > Magnoliopsida > Malpighiales > Hypericaceae > Hypericum > Hypericum perforatum. The sequence goes on from SOPF01027489.1 coordinate 41,126, forward strand.
AAATCTTATATAGTAACCAAAATTATATAGAGTAACTAAAAATTTTATAACGTAATAATATCTTAAATACAAACCAAAATCCTATGAGGTAACCAAATTTTATATAGTTACTAAAATCAAAATTAATTTTCTTGTTTTGAAAAGGTAAATTTTTCTTATTGACACCAAAATATAACCAAATACAAAGTATTATAATGTTCAACAAATAAATAATTTTTTATATAGAAACTCTCTAAATATTTGAAAAAAAACCTTCAAAAATTTTACCTTTCAAAAACTTTGAATTACTAAAATGTATATATTTTATGAAAAAATTTAATAAAAATATATTCTTCTGACTCTAAACTAAATGTTTACCATAAATACAAGATACTAAACAAACATAACTTTGTCGATACGTTGTTCTCTCCTTTTTTAACGGCCCTCCATTTTTCTCTTAAATGGTTGTACCTTATAAACCACGAGTGGAATAGGTATGGAATAAAGAAATAATTTCAAATAGTTTGGAATCTAGAGAGACTATGCGAAGATTATGTTCTTGCGATACCGACACGTCGTGTAGGTGATACCGATATGCTCCATATGTTATAATATCCAGTATATATTTTGTATTTTTCGTAATGATGTTTACTTCTAGCGATATCAATCTGTGTGATTTTTTTTACTTTAGTCTCGATGGTGCATGTCTTTTCAATTCAAATCGTTCAGAAACAAATTTGTTCCATGCCAATACAATCCCTTATAATCTTTTTCGTTCACGTAATCTCTTTTGTGGAATATTTACTTTGTGTTCATGATTTAGAAAATTAATCAAACAATTTAGAAATTAGTGAAAACTCAAGATAAGTTTTTTTTTTGACATATTTTAGGTTACTAATTCTATTCTGCTATTTTAGATTATCAATATTCTTTAAGTGAAATATTTTTTGTTTGTAAATTATTTTTAATAAAACATATTTAATAGAACTATTAATTTAATAAATTAATTTACGTAAACTATTTCTTATTAACTTGTTTTTAATATATAGTAAGTTGGTTTGGGACATTGGCAATAATATACGTAGGTTCGGTAAATAATTATAGGTTTTGGAAAAAAATTATTGTTATATTAATGGATTTATTTAGTTTTGTAAAATTTGTAATAGTTACAATTTATTTGGAATTATTATTGGACTTGAGGCTGCGTGCAATTTAAAAAATAAGTTTATTTCATTCTTTAGTAAATTATATATATATATATATATATATATATATATATATATATATATATATATGAGACATTTTATCTCAATTTGCATGATTATAAATAAAGCTGGTTATATTATAAATTAAATGATACTTAATTCATGAAAAGCATCGGAAATCATATTTTGTAAATATTTATAATATTTCATTTTGGTATTCACGAGCAATAAGACTTTTTTTTTTGTATGTGACATAGGAAATAAATTTTGATTCTAAATATATAGATATAACTTCATATTATTAGCATATCTAATGAATTTTAATATCCAAATTTAAAATAACAACGGTCAATATAAAACACTATTAGTAAAATATTTAAATTCAAATTTGTTTATTTCATATAAATTGCATTCTAAAATAGTAAATAACACAAAAATTTCTTACCAAAAATAATCTAAAAATCTTTGGTAGTATGTTAATTGGCCAAAATAAAAAATATCCATTATTCTTTTTTTAATCAACCCTCAATTATCATCGTTCAATTGTTCTCCAATTTTCTTTCACTATATAAAGCACAAGTTGAGTATATTTTAAAACACATAACATTAGTGATTTTATATTAGAATCCACACTAGTATAAGAGAAGAACAATGCCTAGAGGAAAAGTGAATCACAAATTTATATATGATGACAGAGATAGAAAAATATGTTTTAAGAGAAGGATTGTTGGATTATTGAAAAAAGTAAGTGAGTTAACTATTTTGTGTGGTATTAATGCGTTTTGTATTATTTACAGCCACGATGACAATGAACTTGCAACATGGCCCTCACCTGATTTGGTCCAAACTCTTGCCGAGACTTACATGGACATTCCAAGCGATGAGAGGTCCGAAAATTCAGTTGATCAAGAGATTTACCTGAAGAAGATGATTGAAAAGGCTGAAAAACAATCGATCAAGAGTTTAAAGAGGAATCAAGACATGGATTTGTTACGTTACATGAATGACCTCCAAATAAATGGGTCGGTTAATCATTTAACGATGGATGATCTGAGTATTTTTGGTTATTTGATCCAAAAAAAGATCATTGAAATCAAAAAGAAAATAGACCAGGTTCCTCATCCTCCTTCTTCTACATAGTTAATTCATATGATATCATTTATTTATATTAAAGTTCTCGTAAAAAATTGAAGAACAATGAACATTATGGTACTGAAAATAATATTCATGATGATACAAGAATTTCATTTGAATATGACATAAACATTTAAGTATATGATAGCCCAATTAATATGTCAATTGATAATTCTTATTATAGAGATCACGATGCTATTATATTTCAGTTATTAATTGTCCATATGATGTGCAACAGTATAACACCAATGACAAGAAGTTGGCGCAACTGCGTGAAGAAGATGAAGATAAAGAAGAAGATGAAGATGGAAATGACGATGACTATGACGATGGCGATAATAACGGTCATGATGAAGAAGATGAAGATGATGCCGATCCTGAAGAAGAAGAAGAATAATAACAAAATATGACTTCAAAAATCATTATGTTATCAAGTATGCATATATGTATCATTGAGAAGAGAGAAATAATAAAATATATATTTTAATTTCATTTATTTTGCATTCTATTTTTATTTTTAGGTATGCATAATTATCAATTAAATAAATATGGAAAATAAATATCTTTTTACAACTTTTCATAATACTCAAAAATTGTTCTTTAATATTTGCGTTATTTTTCACTTAAATATTTTTTTATGTCGACAACATATGCCAAAATAAATATAACAATATAACTATTTATTTTATTATAACATGGCATGAAATAATAGAATATAATATTTTAGCATTCATCAATCTAAAAAAATGATTTCAATATGGGCAACAACTTACAAATTTTTTGAAAACAACTAATTTAAAAAAAATTAAGAAATGCAAGTTAATAATCTATTACCTCCGATCATTTCAGATACTGATGTTACATATTTATTTTTAAATATTAAAAAATTTAAGAGGCAATCCTTCGTGATCGCCATGTGGCATTGCATTATAAGTTGATGCTCTAAAAGTAATAAACTGCAACACAAGTCCTAGATACCCTTCTAACCATACACAATTATTTTATTCAATATTCTCTAATGACGCATAATAAAATGAGAAAAAGTTGATATGTAGACACTAGAGAGTATACCTTTTTTTAAAATATTTAAAAAAGTCTCTATTTTGATATTACTTTATTAGTAGAGTACCATTTTGGGTAAGACTGGGCACAACAAAGGATAATTTATTGGTAGAGTGCCAACTAGATCAATAGGGAAAAACTTTCCGTGATGCACTAACATGGGTAGTGTCCCCGTGTGTCAAAGAATAGATATCTTATGCTCCTGCGCTATGTTGACCACCCGTCTATGTGGCACGATTAAGTTAGTCCACGAGGCAAATTTTACGTATTTTTTCAAAAATATTTTTTGAAAAATTATTTTTTATAATTTTTTAAAATTTACAATTTTTTTACTGACCATTTTATTCAAAAAACATTATTCTTAATAATTTTAAAAACTTATATGTATCTAGTAATCCAATTGATATAATTTAAATTTTATAATTTGAATTTTATGTAATTATGTAATTGAAACAATTATGCAATTCATAGTTTTGTTTATATATATAATTTAATATAATTATATAATTTGACAAAAATTATGTAACTTAATATAATGGAAAATTATATAACTTAATATAATTTGACAAAATTATATAAATGATTAAATAAATTTTTGTTATTTTAGAATTAATTTTAATACTTTTAGAAACACATTAAACCTTAAACTCTAAATCCTAATACTAAATTCAATGTATTTGTAATTCAAATTATTTATAAGTATATCAATTTTGTAGTTCATTATGTAATTCGCAATTTGATGTGTGTGTAATTTGATTTATTGATCAGTAAGTTTAAATTTTGAAAATAATTATTGTTAACTCAGAATGAATTTTGGTATTTTTTATTTGTCGAAAATCATATTATAATTTAAAACAGTTAATTATATTAAAAAATAAAAATAAATGTGTAACTATTGTTGATAAAAAATGAATAAAGGAACTAATGCTTGGTGGATAGAATAACAACGGATCCTACTTTCTTTCCAAAAAATTGGAGGTTCAAACCATAGGTTAAATTGAAAAGTTTGGTACCATGGTTTGGATAGAAATGGACAAAGTTTAGTATATGGTTTGAACCTCCAAGCTAAGTTTAGACAAAAAATTGGAGTTTCAAACCATAAACTAAATTGTAGCGTTTGGTACTATGGCTTGGACAGAACTAGACAAAGTTATTTGTCGAAGCCTATGTTTGGCATGTCCAAGGATAGAAATCTCTTATAACATGCTTTTACCATATTACCCTATATTATTTCTTTTTTCTTATTCATTATCATATTAACTCAATCATTAATGATCACTTTCTCTAATATAAGTTTTTTTACATCTTATATACAATTATTTTAATTGGGATTCATTTAGATTTTCTGTATTTCATATTTCAGATATAAATCTATATGAAAATATTAAAATGGTTAATCCATATATTTGATGAATACATACAATGATATTATTGTTAATGTAATGATTGATTTTACTCACTTTAATGAATATTATCTACTGTTATCATGAACAAAATTTTAGATTAAACTATTACACATATGAAATAGACAAAAAGACAAAATATTTAATCATGTGCTGAAATAACCAAACGTAGGGCAGTACAGCTAGAACAACTAGTTCTGTCCAGTACTGTCATGTCCTATAGTTTTAGTCCCGTCCAAAAGTCATACCAAATGCACCGAGATAGGTTCACAAAAAAAAGAACACGAATCGATGACAATTGTAATCCCGACTAGTGGGAGAAGTGGATTTGGCCCTCGATGTGTAAAACACACAAGGATCATTATGGAGTAAAGCTAAGTCATTGGATCAAACTTAATAAAAAATTATGGTTTAACAACTAAACTAAAGCAGGGTATTTTTATCTTTTTCATCTCTTCCCCTTCTCCTCCTTCATGTTTTCTCTCTTCCTCTCTCTCCCCTTTCTCCTTGATGGTGGATGGACAAATAAGCAACGATGAGGAGGTTTCGTGTTCTCAAAATTAACCACATCTGATCTTTTTAATCATCTGGTGAGGATTGATATGTCATGATAATATTGAAATAAGATTATAAAATAAATAATACAGTAATTTTTTAGAAATTGACATTGGAGACATACTGATTAATCAACTTGGCTAATAATTGATTGATGCGAACATGGCTTTTCGAGTGTTCGAAGAGATCAGGATCGGAATTTGATATATTGGACAGCGATAATTGCAGGTTGCGAGCAACATAGATGTGGTAGCCAAACCATAAGATTATTTGAGGAAATACTAGAGCAGCAGATAAAGCCCGGTTATGATGCGTATACACATGTCATATCTGCCTGTAGCCATACGACAGTTGTGACAGTTATTAATGATAGTTGTTTGTGGCTTGGCCCCTGATCATGAACACTATGCTTGTATGGTTGGCTTACTTGGTCGCCCGAAAGGAGATCGAGCTCTACTGTGTGCTTGCATAAACCGTGGCAATCTTGCTGATGCGTCCAAATGTGGATCTAAAAACTACGTGCAAGAGTACACGA
>SOPF01027490.1:0-38748 GCA_012979155.1 Hypericum perforatum
GTTTTGTATTTAATTATGTTTTGTTCTTAAGTTGGAAAGAAGAGAGAGATGAAGATGAAGATGATTTTTTTGTTTTTTATGTAAGGATATTTTGGTCATTTTCATAAAAAATCAAAAAAATAATTGATGACATCATCCTCAGTCATTTTAGGGACCCGAAATCAATATTTTATTTGAAAGTAGGGGTCCTATATCTAATTCAAATTATACAGGGGCCCTACCACAAAAATGTACAAAACTGAGGGGCCTGAGGGTAATTTACCCTTTTATAATTCGTCAAACTCGCAAATTTAATTCGATTCAAATTACTATATATATAAATAAAGGCGGGAGCAAGAGCGGGAAACTTTAGGGCTTTTTGTTAAAAAAATGCTGACGTCATCGCTTATGTCTGCATATGACATCAGCGATGACGTTAGCGCAGTACCCATTCTCCACGTTTATGCCTTTTTTGTCTTTTCAACCTTTTTTTTTGCCATAAAATTAAGTTTAACTTCTAACTCTATAAAGACCACTTTTCATTCTTCAAATTTTACACATTTGAATCACAATTCTCTATTTTTCTTATTGAAAATCTCATCATTATAAATTCTTCCTTAAATTTAATAATTATATATATTTATCTTATTTATCATATAATTTCTCATATTACTATATAAGTATAACATTAAGTAGATTATATAAGGGTAAAGAAAAATATGTGAAACAACTTGAAAAATTTTCCCTGAAATTTAATATTAGATATATTTATCATATAATTTATCATACTACTACATAATTATGTCATCAAATAGAACAAATAAGAGTAAGGAAAGCCGAGAATGATATGATACTTCTACTAATCATTTAAGATCTAAACATTCTCACAAAATTAGTGTAAAATATTTTAAACTCAATTATCTACCAAACCTTAAAGCCCTAAACCCTAAACCTAAACATAAACCCTAAATCCTAAAACCCTAAACCTAAAACTATTAACCACAAACCTTAAACTCAATTATTTATTAAAATATAAAATAACCCCAAACCCTAAAATTATTTACCTTAAACTCAATTATCTACTAAACCTTAAAGCCCAAAACTCTAAACATAAACATAAACCTTAAACCCTAATCCTAAAAAAAAACACAACACGCGGCCGATTCTCTCCGAAAATTTTGGAGGCAATTTTTTGGGTAACTCCTCCTTCTACGCTATTTTTCAATTTCTGCCGCTGTTGGCGGCCTCTACCACATGGCCCAGCCATCCGATTTGCATCCGATGATGGTCATATCGACCGATTTGACCTAGCCAGCAGTCGCTTTTGAAGATCCCCACCCTATCGTTCTTAACTTTGCAACAACCCCAGCCAAAGGGTTTTTGCTCTACCACCATTATGGATGCCCCATCGGGCATGATCGGACCTCAGCCTCTTCTCGACCCCATCTTTGTGCATCCGCTAATGCCTGGATCATTAAGTTTGGTTCAGCCTTTTGCTGGTTCTTCGATTCCTTAATCCCCCATGACACAAACCCTAGAATTCTAGCCCAGCCAACTACTCGCCACCGCCATGTCAGCCATGTTTAGCCTTGTCCCAACATGGCATATAGTGCGTTTGAACCAGACGCTATCGTGGGGGATCACGTACAATTAGTCTCCCCTATCGCACTCTACCATGCCACTGCCGCTTATGGGCCCAGCCGTGACAACCATAATTGCTCCTTACCCTAGTGTCGTCATATACTAGCACCCGTCTAGCCTCCCTCACGGCCTGACCCCTCCTCACAACCCGCCCTTCATTCCTACCATAGAAACCTAGTAGGGTCGGGCCAGCTTTCAACTTCACACTCAACCTCCCAAATCGGCCAGCCATGACTTAGCTCTAACTAGTCACACTCGTAGCATGCCTCCAGCAACCGCAGTAGATGGTTATGGGCTTCAGCTAGTTATACCCTGAGGCAAGCTCACTTGGCTAGCCGCAACTCGTAACTACAAGAGCTAGCCTTTACACACTCTTGTGAGTCCTGCCAGTTGTGGGTGCCTCGATGAACTCAACTATCCATATGCAATGCCATGCAATCCACGTTGAAGACAATAACGGTCATGTAGTAGGCTAGGCTACAGATGTCAATCTATCATTTTTGTGACCTGCCTTTCTTTATTTTATGCAAGCATATTTGGTAAGACAGCAGATTGCGTACCACACTTCCTCGTAAGAAGTCCCAGCCATAGGGGACGTCTGTAATTCACTCCCTTTGGGATCACAGACTTTTACTCTGGTAGTGAGTTGTGATCCCAACTCTAGGGAAGTGTCATTCCCTTTATCTTATGCTGTTTATGATAGGACTGATGGCATTACTTTTGATTCTGTATTGGGCACTAAGCCTTCTGTTGATAATCTGATGCCTAGGACAGTTTTTGGCTCTACGATGGGGCACTAAGCATCAACCTAATTTGGTTGCTGTGTAGACAGATCATGCATAATTTTTGGTAAGGACACAAATGATTGGCTTGGATAATACAGCCACCTCAGCCACAGGGGGGTTCTGTGATCTACTAGTGCAGGAGACTTGCTCTTAAACTACTCATGGTCTAGACCTTATCCCTAGTGTGAGGGAAGTTTCTGTCTTTTCTCATAATATTCCTTCGTCATCTATTGCTATTGTTTCGACTTGTGCCCATATTGACATTGCAGCGACTCAGACGATTTCACATATTGATAGTTTACCAAGCATATTAGAGCATGCAGAGAAGCAAGAGACCCTAGCTACAAGGGGCATCTGTAGTTAGCACGTGTAGGGGACTCATTCTACCTTAGGTGTAAACCAAGTCCCCATTGTGAGAGAAGTTTCTGTCTCTTCATCTGATATCTCTGTAGTACTTATTATTATTATCTCGGATTATGTACTTACTAATAGTGTAGCTGCATAGACAGACTCTCAGGCTAAATGCTGGCCGAGATCTTTGGTAGTTACTATTCTATGAGATGCCCTTAGCTACGAGGGGGAGTCTTCATCCACCAGTATAGGGGTCCAATTCTCTTCCCTCCTAGGAATCTGAGCTTGACCCCGAGGTTAGGAAAGTATCTATCTTGCTCGATTATTCTGTTGACCCCACTTTTTTTACTGAGGACTTTGTGAGACAATGTGCACAGCTTGATCTCTTGTAGACACTCTTCAAGAAGTTACTGATGCAGTTGCCAGAGCAGGTTACAAGCTGTAGACTGATAGTATGGCTTCAGAGCCACCGCAGGTAAGGTAGGCCTCATAGTCTATCCCTGTATCTACTTAGTCCCCCTAATAGCTGGATGCCCTTCCTACGCTGTCCTAATACAATCTCAGTCTGGGGGTTGGACCCTTTCATGTACTAGCCCAGACCCTATCTTGCTCGATGGGAAGCCAGCACATGTTATTAGATAGTCCCTCTCTCATTTTTGTCACAAGATTGGGACTCAAGCTTTTATTGGTTGCTTAGTTTTACCCAACGGTACTAAGCCATTGATATCTACTATTTTGTGAGGTAAGCTATCATATGTATGGAGTACCACAGCTTGGCACATGCTCTCAATTGGGATGGGCTTCTATTGCTTTTAGTTTAGAGTGCATGTAGATAAGGCATGTATTTGGGTAGCTGGCTCCTGGAAGTTGTGGTTTGATAGGCTCTTTCTCCAGTAGTGTAATCTATTTTTCAAACCCATTAAGTAAGAGAACTCGATGAGCAAGACCTGGATCAGGCTAGTAGGTCTGGGTAGTGAGCATATCATGCAAAATATAGTTTTTGGATTGGCCAAAGCAGTGGGCAGGCTGATCAGATTGGACACGAATGCCCTTTATAGGATGGAGTATAGGTATAGGTGCTGGTGGAGCTTAAGCCTACCAAGGCCCAACCCTCTCATGTTAGTTTGGTACTTGACTACGATGAGGTTAAGATGGAGATTCAGTACCAAGACACTCCTCCTATCTGCTCCTACTACAAGGCATGGGGGCATATTCATAGTGCTTGCAAGTACCTGGCTTTGTCAAAAGTGAAGAAGCCTGTGATGGGTACTATAGTAGTGGAGACCCAGACTCGTACTGAGCTGATTCATCAGGTTGAAGAGGTCTCAAAGGGGTAAGTATAGGAGCACATAGGCCATGTTATTTCTGCCAGCCCAAATCACATGACTTCATTCTTTTAGCATATGTAGGTATCTCTACCCTCTTGATGACAGGGAATACTTTTACTACTTTAGAGGAGGTTGAGGAGCAGGATAGGACCATTGGTGGGGTGCCAACTATAGGTGGTACTAATGCAGAGACAGGGACTAGCAGTAGAAATTGAGGTAGGGGTTGAGTCAGAGATTTTGGCATAGGGGACCCCATTTGTGGATTTACAGATGCTGGTTGATCAGAGAGGTTAGTGGTAGAGACAGTGTATGAGGCTCCAAATTAGATTGTATATATGTTGAGGGATAGTTCAGAGCAGAGCCCGGCTGTCCGATAGTTAGATTCAGAGATACAAAAGGCTATTGGCAATAATAGACCTCATGTACTTTTGGATACCTTAGATCAGGTTACCTTCGATACTGTGTAGGTTGGGGTGCCTTGGAGTAGGTTGGTCTCAGGAAGGGTGCCTCGTTCATCCTCTATATGACCAATATGGCTCTTATGGATGACACAGACGAGTCTATCCTGTAGCTAATGTCGATAGTGGGTTCTCAGACCTGGGCAATTGCTATTGAGTTAAGGGATGATTAGTTTTATGTTGAGCCACCATGCACGAGGAGATAGATGCGCTTGATAGGTGCAACACTTACAAATTTGCCCCCCCAAGTACTATGAATATTCTATATTGGAATATTTAGGATATTGGGTTTGTGCATGCCCATACCCAGTTTTGGGAGCATTGCTTGTACCACATGCCATCTTGGGTGGCGATATTGAAGCTGATGATTCCATTTGATTCCATTCATGACAAGTTTTGGACATCGTTGGGTTTTTGACTAGTGGGGGTCATGGACAGAGGGGTGAAGGTCCCAAACTTATGGGTCCTCGTGAGTCAGCCAGATGTTCTACCATTGGAGATTGTTTTATGCACATCCCAAGTAGTGGTTTTTCATACTATATGGCATCAACATTACATCTTTCTGGGTTTTATTTATGCACACATCTGTTATTATAAGTAGTATGCTCTATAGGATGCTCTAATGACTCTACCAATAGGACCATTAATATTGATGGGGGACTTTAACGCTGTCCTGGGGGCATATAAGAGGATGAGTCGCTCCTTACCATTGCTCAATCTTTCATAGGCTTTTAGGTGTATATTAGCTATGCTGGGTTGATGGATATCCTAATGATTGGAGGGTAATACATGTACTCCAATAGACAGGTGATAGGTCACATAGAGTCTAGACTTGACCATGCACTGGTATCCTTAAATTTTATAAATCTTTGGCATTTGGTGTAGTGTCGAGCTCTATTTCAGAATATCTCAAACCACAGGCCCATTATGCTGAAGTATAGGGAGAGTGGGGTATCAAGGGGGGCTAAGCCCTTTCATTTTTAGGCAATGTCAACTTCTCATATAGATTTTATGGCCCTGGTGAGACGGACATGGCCACCTCAAGCAGTAGTGGGGACTGCTATACCTTCCTTGACCAGTAAATTATGTCAGCTAAAACGAGCATTGGTTACCTAGAATAAGGAGATCTTTGGGGATGTCAATCAAAACTTGGTCATGGTAGAGACCCAGATCAAGGAGGCATGGTAGGAAATTAAGATTGAGGGCCCTCATGATGATCTGGTTATGGAGGAGATAGAGACCCTACGCGATTACAATATCGCCTTAGAGCAGTAGAGCACTTTATTGAGATAGCAGGCACGGGTTCCTAGCTCTGCGATAGGGACAAGAACTCTATCTTCTTTCATCATAGCATTCAAAATCCGCTGTTCCTGGCTTGGCATATCCTCCATGTTGATGGACAGCCATATTTTAGAGGACCTAGCTTGTATCTGGGATCATATTACCTCTTATTATAAGTAGATGTTCACGGGCACGGGGCTCCACTAGACCTATCTGTATTAGGGTTGCTAGAGTTATTACTGACTAGCCAAGTTTGTGAGGAGCAAAATACGAAACTAGTACGAGTTTCATCATTTGAGAAGGTACGCCATACAGTCTTTGGTATAAGCTTAGTTAGTGCCCCCAGTACGAATGGCTTTGAGGGACATTTCTTTCAATCTACTTGGGATGTTGTTGGCACAGATGTAGTGCTGGTGGTGTAGGAGTTTTTCACTATATGTTATTTTCTGGCTGGGTTCAATGCCAACTTTGTGATTTTGATCCCGAAGGTTCCAAGGGCGCAGAGAGTTGAGGATTATCGACCTATTATTCTGGGCAACTTTGTCTACAATCTGGTAACGAATATTCTGGCTACTAGATTTGGTGCAATTTTGGACTCTGTATTATTATTTCACCAGTTTGGGTTTGTTCCAGTTTGAAGGATCTAAGATTACATGGTGTTGGCTTCAGAGGGTATCAACAGCCTAGGCAAACAGTAGAATGGCCTTTGATACTGTCCAATGGGATTTCCTGCTTGCAATTCTGTGCACCTGGGCTTTGCAAACACTTTTGGAGAGATGGTACTCAGCATACTCCACTCTGTACGGTTGTCAATTCTGGTAGATGGTGTCCTAGCTAGGTATTTTGGCTATTCTCAGGGATCGAGAGAGGGAGATCCCTTATCCCTGCTCCTATTTATAGTAGCTAACGAGGTATTCAATAGGATATTATAGATGGTAGTGGCTCAGGGTGAGTTTGTTGGTTTCTGGGCTGGGTAGGGTAGTATTTTCTTGTCTCACCTCTTATACGTAGATAATGTGATCATGTTTTGCCAGGCCACCAAGGCCAACTGTCGACTCCTGCTATGGGTGGTACAAGACTATGCAATAGTCTCAGGATAGTAGTAAAACCTAGCAAAGTCTCAGGTATTTTTCAGTGAGAACCTGCCCTCCCAATAGAGATCAAGTCTATTGGACATTTTGGGGATCGTAGAAGGTCAGCTCCCTTTTACTTATCTCAGAATCCTATTTTTTTATAGCCCTCCTAGATAGGGATACTTGCAAGTCATTGGCGATACTATTAGCAGTAAGTTTTCCTGCTATAATGGCTCCTCACTATCATGGCCAGATGGGTATGCCTCATGCAGTCTGTCATTCTGGGTTCACTAATGCACTCGATGATGATATATCAGTGGCCAGTCTCGCTTTTAGAGCTGGTGGATACCTACATGAAAAACTTTGTGTAGACTAGAGATATCCATCATCGGGCCTCATACACGGTGGCCTGGGATTGAGTTTGTGCCCTATGGGAGGAGGGGGACTTGATCTCTATTTAATCTAACAGGTAAACCTGGCTTTTCTGAGTAGGCTCACTTGGTCGATACTATATGGCTTAGCTCAATATATTGATTGCATCCAAGATCGGCTGATTGATACGTCTAACGTAACTACACGAAGATATGTATGATCTTTGGTCCTACGCAGGTACAGAGTTGTCTGCCTGATATTATTTGTTCTTCTCAAATTATGGCTTGGGAGGATTCTCTGGTCAATTTCTGGCTGGACAATTATCTAAGGTATGTTATTGCTGAGCACATGGGCCTCCCTGAGCATATGTACTGGCTCTACACTTTCCCCATAGTAGCTTACTAGCATGATGACTCTTGGTGCCTACACAGGAGCTTTTGCGAAGCCTTCCCAAGAGTCGTGCATGATATACATCAATACCATCTTAGCCCTCCTAGCAATGATAGGACAATTTGGGTCCATGCTCGGGATGGCATTCTCACTTCCAGAGTTACGTATGACTACCTTTGATCAGCTCACCTTCTGGTGCATTAGGGATCTTGGATTGGGGATGCTACTATTTTGTCGTGGAGGTCAGTTTGCTTATGGCATGCTATTTTGGGAGCCCTCCCTACTTCTGATGTTATGCTCTGCTGCGGATTCATTAGGCAGAGTGTTTATTTAATGTGTTGGGTGGATGCAGAGTTGCTAGATCATATGTCGTGCGCTGTCTGATTGCCACTACCTTTTGGAGATATATATTTGGACTATTTGGGGTGCCATGGAGGTCTTTTTTGAGCCTCAACAAGCTTGTGGCAAAGGAGATGCAACAATACTTTAGTCCTCAGGTTGGGTTGCTATATATTTGGTAGCTATCGTCGTAATGGAGATTGCTTATGAGCAAGGTTGGCATAGCCTCTAGCTTAAGAAGGACTCTATGTTTGTCTTGCTATGCTTTTAGTCCACTCAAACCGAGGTACCATGGTGCTGGTAGTCCCGCTAGCTATGCATGCTTATGCATAAGACCCAGATGTAGATTCAAGTTTCCCACATCTTTAGAAAGGAAAACCAAGCGGCACCTATCTTGACACACCTCATGGAGGACGGATGGTGGCTGATCTTCCTGGCTTTGCTCTCTAGCTTCCTTGACCATGAAATGTCAAGTCAGCCATTCTATAGGTTCGTCTATTGATGATATTTTTTACTGGCTAATTCTGCTTGTAATCTTGTTCGCCTACCCTCACTACTAGGTCTATTGGTTAGCCTGGGCTTATGCTTGGTTGATTCACCCTACCTGATTACTAGACTTGTTGGCTAGCTGGTGGTGAGTTCTTTGCCTTTTCTGACTACTAGGATTGTTCGATAACATGAGTGTTGTGGGCTTGTGAACTAGTTTGTATCTTTTTTCTTTTTATTTCATGGAGTGTTTTAGTAAAAAAAACTCAATTATCTACTAAACTTTAAAGCCCAAAACCCTAAACCTAAACATAAACCCTAAACCCGAAGGAGCTCCGATTTTTTTGGAGGTGATTTTTTGGAGAAAAAAGCCACCATGCATTTTCGCCCTTCCAGCCACCGCACGCAGCCTCGCTGCTATGAATGACTAGCCACCCGACCTCGGCCTTGTCGCCCCGCACCCGCCGATGGTCATATTGCCAGTTTCTGACCATAGGAGCCACGGTTCTAAATTCCTCTCCATCGCCGCACAAGCCGCTCTTGAGCCTCTTTCACTCGCTGTCGCCACAGGCGGCCTCCATAGGGGTGGCGCTCCACCACCATGATGATCCTTACCTCCCCCCATCCCAACAGTAGGTGGCGTTCCCCACCCCTCGCAGCCGTCCGTGGTGGACGCTTCAAGACCATTTGCCTAAAACCCTAATTTGGGTTTTTCTTTGCCGACCGCCGCTAGTGGCCATGCCGGGCCAAACGACCCAACCCATGGGGTCGGCCTCCTCTAGCTATACGGGATGGTGGTCGGATCGCACCACCCAGACATACTCCAATCTGGGTCCATCCCTCCCTCCACTGCGGCAATGTACGGCTTCAGATGGCCAACCACCGCTCTCTTCTGGGCGCTACCCCTTGCTGGCAGTCCTTCTCCGCTCATGCTGCCGTCCCTCTGCCCTCAGCCATGGACATGGCCATATTCGTGGGGTTTCATGCCTAACGGAGAAGTTGCTCCCCCTCTGCCACCGTGGACATCATTGGCGACCCCTCCAGCTTTGCCCGTGACCGTAGTGGCCTCTGGTGGTGGGGTCTGGTCACCACTTGGACAGCCGGCCATCTCTACTACCTCGGTGGTCTCCTTCCTGCCGAACCCGACCCTATCTGATCTTTTCGTTGTTGCACTGCAGTTTGCCACCGTGGGGTACCTCCCCATGGTGGAGGCTCGCCTTCCGGTCTGGGCCGTGGTATCGTCCGAGATGCAAGTGCCACGCTCTTCTGGTGCCATGCACTCCTATGCATGTATAGAGGCTATGCGGAGCGAGCAAGGTCTACATACACAAAAGGCCATGCAATTCCATGCAGGTGTAGGTGCACTGCGGAGCACGATAGACCCGAGTTCTCGCGTTGATCCAAAGACACTTTGGCCTGCATTTGTTCATCTTTTGCAGGTGTACTCGGGACAAATTGTGGAGCATAGTCATACCTCGATCGAGGTCCCAACCACGGGGGATATCCGTGGTTCGCTTGCTTTGGGATCATGGACTTGTCTAGTACTTTTGAGTCGTGATCCCGGCTCTGGGGAAGTCTCCTTCCCTTTGCCTACTTTTACTCATGATCGTGTGATTGATGCTCCTGTTGATGGCCTAGCTAGATTGCATGTTGATAGCACTGTGGGCACTGAGCCTTTTTTTGATATGTATTCGTACATGACTGATCTGTCTACAGCAGGCACTGAGCCTAGGCCTAGTTTGGATGCTGAACGAGTGGGTCATGCCGAATTTTTAGTAGGAACTCAGACCATTGGCTTGGATTATGCAGCCACCTCAGTCGCGGGAGGACTCTGCAGTATGCTAGTGTAGGGGACCGGCTCACGGACTGATCTCAGTCTGGACCTTGTCCCCGGTTTCAAGGGAGTCCCAGTCTACTCTCATGCGACTTCTGTGTCAGCTGCTACTATTATTTTGCCATGTACACGTACTGACCATGCAGTGACACAGGATATCTCCATCAGTGCTAGCTCGTCCAGAGTTGTTGAGCTTGAGTTACTGAGAGAGACCCCAACTATGGCGGAAGTCCACAGTCCGCTCAAGCAGGGGACTAGTTCTCAGCCCACCCTGGGTCCGAACAATGTCCCCAATGTCAGGGGAGTTTCTATCCTTTTGTCAGGGGAGTTTCTATCCAGTTGTGACGGTTTCAGCATATGCTCTTTTTGATATTATGGCTACACAGACAGACTCACTAGCTAGACGATGGTCGAGGGACTGGACAGTTGCTGACCCGATTGAAGCC
This sequence comes from Hypericum perforatum, assembly GCA_012979155.1. Classification (NCBI taxonomy): domain Eukaryota; kingdom Viridiplantae; phylum Streptophyta; class Magnoliopsida; order Malpighiales; family Hypericaceae; genus Hypericum; species Hypericum perforatum. The sequence continues at coordinate 10,764 of SOPF01027490.1, forward strand.
CCAGCTGTAGGGGGAGTCTGTAGTCTGCCAGTGCAGGGGTCCGGTCTGCTTCCCACCCGGGAAGTAGTGATAGACCCTGGGACTAGGGAAGTTTCTGTCCCTCCCATTTCTTCTGGGATACCCACTCTTTTGGACGAGTCCCTATTACACCAGTATGCACAACTTGACCTTCCACAGGACACCTTGCAGGTGATCAGGGATGCTGTTGTTCGAGCTCATCCTTAGCCGCAGGCACAGAGAGATAGTATAGTTTAGGAGCCACCGCGGGCAAGGCCGACTTCACAGTCAGCCACAGCATCCACTCCGTCCCCTCCAGTAGCTAGGCGCCCTTCCTATGCTGCCCTAGCACGATCCCAGCCTGGGGGTTGGACTTTTTCAGATACTGCTCCAGACCTTATTTTGCGTGTTGGGAAGCCAGCTCTGGTCGTTGGTCCCGCCCTTTCTCGTTCTTGCCGAGAGTTTGGGTCCAGAGCATTTATTGGTCGCTTAGTGTTACCTAAGGGTACTAAGCCTGTGACATCTGCTGCTTTGCGAGGTGAGCTGACGAGACTTTGGGGTACCTCTGCTTGGCGCATGATCTCAATCGGGATGGGGTACTACTACTTCCGCTTCATGCTCCCAGCTGATACAGAGCGGATATAGGCATCGAGCAGCTGGAAGCTACATACCGGTAGGATTTTCCTCCAACAGTGGGTTCCTTTCTTTAAACCCACCAGGTAGGAGCAGTCTTTGAGTAGAGTCTGGATCCGGCTTGTGGGACTGAGCAGCGAGTATGTCACACTGAAGATTGTCTTTGGGTTGGCCAAGACGGTGGGTAGACTGGTCAGATTGGATACAGCGGCCTTGGACAGGGTGAATGGGGTTCAGGTACAGGTTTTGGTAGAGCTGAAGCCGATAGCAGAGCGTCCCACTTCTGTCAGTTTGGTTCTTGAGTATGGGGAGGTTGAGATTGAGATCCAGAATCCGGACCCCCCACTATCTGCTCCTACTACAAGGCACGGGGTCACATCTGCAGCGCTTGCCAATGCCTTGCTATAGAGAAGGGGAAGCAGAAAGTGGAGGGTTCGATAGTGGCAGAGCCCCAGGCACAGGAGCTAGCTCTAGAGAGATAGGCTCGCAGGAGGCGATAGTGGCAGCCCATAGGCCATAGGATCTCGGATAGTCTGAATCATACGGCCTTTTTCCCCCCAGCAATAGCAGGTTCATCTGGCCCGCTAATGACGGGGAATGCCTTTGCAGCACTAGAGGAGGAGGAGACACAGGATGATACTGCAGTTGTTGATGAGGATTTGAGCGGCACTGCAGAGGGCCCGGCTGATGTACAGAGGGATACTATGGTACGAGACCCTCCTTAGTAGGACTCGGGGTCTTGGGCAGACAGATATGGCTGATAGCGATCAGATTCTAGGGAAGATTTCAACTTCAGATCAGTCAGTTTGGGACACAGTACAGACTAGGGCAGAGCAGGTTGAGCGTAGAGAGGGACCCACCCCTGTCTTTTGTATGCTCAATGCTCAGGTTATTGAGATTGATGACTCCTCAGATCCTCGACACCAGATGGGACAGATGGTAGGAGAGCAGAGATGGGCTGATTCTGTTGAGGAGAGTCCCGAGGAGGAGCACCTTCCACCGCTCACGAGAGCTTGTTCTATGCGCCTGAAGGGCACGCCGCAGTCCTCTCAGCCCCTACGGGGCTTATGATTATTCTATACTGGAATATTCGGGGTTTCAGGTCAGTGAAAGCCCATACCCAGTTCCGAGAGCACTGTTTGCACCACAGACTAACTTGGTGGCCATTGCAGAGCCTATGGTACCATATGATCCCATTCATGATTGGTTCTGGTCTTCGCTTGGATACAGACTGGTTGGAGTTACGGATAGAGGGGCGAGGACCCCTAACTTTTGGGTCTTCACCAGTCAGCCAGAGGTTATTCAACTCGAGATTGTTCTCTGTACCTCACAGGTTATGGTATGTCAGAGTTCTTGGCTATAGCATTCTGTTTTGCTAGATTTTGTCTATGCACATGTCTGATACTACAGACGTCAAGCTCTATGGGATGATTTGATGACTCTGCCGTTGGGACCGTTGATGTTGATAAGGGACTTCAACGCTGTCCTGGGGGCACATGAGAGGATGAGCCGCTTCTTGCCTGTTGCTCAGTCTTGTCGCGACTTTCAGGCGTATATCAGTTATGCAGGTTTGATGGACATTCCGCTGATGAGGGCACAGTACACGTTCTCCAATAGGAGGGCATCCGGTTATATAGAGTCTAGGTTAGACCGAGAATTAGCCTCCCCGGAGTTCATGGATCTCTAGCATATGGTGTAGTGTCGAGCCCTGCTCCGTAATGCCTCAGATCACAGGCCTATTGTCCTGGAGTGCAGGGAGAGCAGAGTCCCCCGGGGCCCCAGACCTTTCTGTTTCCAGGCGATGTGGACATCTCACACAGACTTCTTGGCACTTGTGAGACGGACCTAGCCAGCATAGGCAGTAGCTACTTCTGCGATTCTATCCTTGTTAGGGAAATTGCGCCGCATGAAGCGGGCATTGATTTCCTGGAACAAGGAGGTCTTTGGGGATGTCAGGCAGAACTTGATTGCAGCAGAGACCAGGATTGAGGAGGTGTAGAGATGGATTGAGCTTGAGGGGCTGCAGGAGGAGCTAGTCACAGAGGAAATGGATGCACTTAAGGAGTACAATGTTGTACTGGAGTGGCAGACTACTTTCCTGAGACAGCAGGCACGGATTTCCTAGCTCCGGAATAGGGACAGGAACACTATATTTTTCCACCGCAGTATCCAGATTCACAGGAGCAGGCTGGGTATCACGTCGATATTGATAGATGGCCAGTTGTTGGAGGACCCTACCCAGATACGCGAGCATATCATTTCTTATTACAGGCAGATGTTCAAGGATTCGGACCCGCCAATGGATTTGATAGAGATTGGCCCGCTGGAGCCCCTTCTACAGAGCCGTGTTCGAGAGGACCAGAATGTGGAGTTAGTTCGGGTCCCATCATCTGAGGAGGTACGTCACACCGTCTTTGGCATGAGTGCTTCTAGTGCCCCTAGCCTGGATGGTTTTAGGGGTCAGTTTTTTCAGGCAGCATAGGAGATTGTGGGCCCGGATCTGGTCCATGCAGTGCAGGAGTTTTTCACTGCTAGATGTCTACCAATCGGGCTCAATGCCAATTTTGTAGTGTTGATCCCAAAGGTCCTGGGAGCCCAACAGGTGGAGGATTATAGGCCCATTATTCTGGGCAACTTCGTCTATAAGCTGGTGACGAAGATTTTGGTATCCCACCTCGGTACGATCCTTGACTCTCTGCTTTCCTTTCATCAGTTTGGATTTGTACCAAGTCATAGGATTCATGATTGTATGGCTCTGGCTTTGAAGGGTATCAATTGCATGAGCCGACGACGGAGTGGTGGCAACATGGCCATCAAGGTGGATATTCGGAAGGCATTTGATACCATTCGATGGAATTTTCTGATTGCGGTACTCCGGGCCTGGGGTTTTGCCAAGGAGTTTGGAGAGATGGTTATCAGCATTCTGCACTCCGCTAGGCTATCCATTCTAGTTGACGGGGTCCCAGTAGGTTATTTTGGTTACTCGCAGAGGGTGCGCCAGTGTGATTTGCTATCTCCGGTATTGTTCATTGTTGTCGAGGAGATTTTCAGTCGCTTGATATAGCATGCAGTGGTTCAAGGGGCATTCACGTGTTTTCGAGGGGGTCACGACAGTATCTTTCCATCCCACCTGTTGTATGCGGATGATGTCATCATATTTGGGCAGGCCTCTAAAGCCAACTGCTGCACACTATTACAGATTCTAGAGGAGTATGTAGCTTTGTTAGGTCAGCACTACAACCCAGCAAAGTCCCGAGTTTACCTCAGCGAGGGTACGGCACCTCGGCAGCACAGCGCGCTACTAGAAATTTTGGGTATCTCAGCAGGTCAGCTTCCTTTTACCTATCTCGGAGTGCCTTTATTTTGTGGTCCCCTTTGTCGTCGCCACTTGCAGAATATCGCTGACTCCATTATCAGCAAGTTTGCTCGGTGGAAGGGGTCCTCTTTATCTATGGTCGGTCGTGCTTGCTTGGTGCAGATAGTCATTTTGAGCTCATTAATGCACTCGATGATGGTATATCAGTGGCCGATCTCACTCCTGTAGCAGGTTGATGCGTGCATGAGGAACTTCTTATGAATAGGGGATATCCATAGTCGGGCCTCTTGTACGGTATCTTGAGATCGACTTTGTATCCCACGAGAGGAGGGCGGGCTGGGTCTCCGCTCTATCAAACAGGTGAACTAGGCCTTCATGAGCCAGCTCACCTGGTCCATTCTGCACAAAGAGGCCAGTTATTGGGCTTGCATTCGGGATTGGCTGATTGACATGGTTGACACGACACCACGAGGGTATGTGCGGTCCTCTATTCAGCGCAGAGTTTGGAGTTGCCTGCTCCACATTGTCCAGTCGTCTAGGGTGTTGGTTAGGGAGGATTCCTCGGCCAACTTCTGGCTAGACAACTGGCTGGGCTATGTGATTGCTGAGAGAGTGGGGCTGCCGGAGCACCTCTATCTACGCTACACTTTTACGGTGGCCGATTACTAGCAGGACGGATGTTGGCATCTGCACAGGAGTTTCTGTAAGGCTTTTCCTACGACCATTCAGGATATTTGCCGGCACAGGCTTGGACCTTCGGGCAGCGACAAGACGGTTTGGGTCCATGCTCGGGATGGCATACTCACTTCTAGAGCGCCTTATGATCATCTATGCCCATCACATTTGCTTGTTTGATGGGGATCATGGATTTAGGGTGCAGCCATCCCGCCACGGCGATCAGGGCCATCCTCGGGGCTCTCCCCACTACAGATGTCATAACTCGTCAGGGTTTTGTTAGTCCAAGCGTATGCTGTCTGTGCATGGCGGAGGCTGAGTCACAAGATCATATGTTGACCCGCTGTCCGATCGCCGCTGCCTTTTGAAGGTTTGTCTTTGGCTTATTCGGGGTTCGGTGGTGGCCTTTCTTGAGCCTTGCCAAGCTAGTCACAGAGGTGATGCAGATACGGTTCAGTCCTCAGGTGGATGTTCTCTGGCGAGTGTCAGTGGTCACTGCGGGCTGGCTGTTATGGAAGGAGCGCAATGCACGCATTTTTAGAGCACAGCGACGGAGTCTGGATACGCTGATTATACTCTTTCGGTGCTTGGTAAGTGAGACTACAGTTTTCAACTCTGGGCAGTGTTTCTCCTTGCAGCAGGAGCAGTCTCTACTCTGGGACCTCCGTATTATGCCGAGGTCGGACCGGGCGCCGTGCATCGTCGAGGTCACTTGGTGGTGCCCCCCTCTGGGTTTGCTCAAGTACAATACAGATGGTAGCTCGCGGGGCTTCCCAGGACAGGGCCGCTCTGCAGGGGTCTTCCACACTTCTCGGGGCTTTGTGTAGGGCTGCTTTAGTCATCCCATCCCGAGTTGCTTTGCTTTTGAGGCAGAGCTCATGACCACCATTCTCGCAGTAGAGTTCGCGCACGTGTATGGATGGCACAGACTATAGCTGGAGACGGACTCCATATACGTGCTGTCACGATTCCAGGTGTTAGAGGCAAAGGTACCCTGGCGCTGGTGGTCTCGTTGGCTCCGCATGCTACGACTCCGAAATCAGATGCAGCTCCACATCATGCATATTTTCCACGAGGGAACTATGGCGGCTGACGCTCTCACGCATCTCACGGAGGTTGGCTGGTGGCACTCTTATCTGGCTTCGCTCATCAGCCACATCAGACGCAATATGTCTGGGCAGCCCTACTACAGGTTCATCCCTTGACGATATCATTTTGGCTGCGGCTAGTCTTTTGTTTTTCCCTGCCCTAATTGCCAGGTTTGTTGGCAAGCAGGGGCTTAGGCTGGTCTTTGCCCTCCCACCTGACTTCCAGACTTGTTGGATAGCTGGTGTGGAGTAGTTCTACCCCACCTGACGACCAGGATTGTTGGTTCGCAGGTGTGTTGTGAGCTTGAGACATTTTTGTATCCGCTTTTTTATTTTATTTGACGGGAGTTCTTTAAAAAAAACATAAACCCTAAACCCTAAAATCCTAAACCTAAAACCATAAAACTTAAACTCAATTATTTATTAAATCATAAACTTTAAACCCCAAACTCTAAATCCTAAAATTATATATCCTAAACTCATTTATCTACTAAACCCTAAATTTTAAACTTTAAAACCTAAATCATGAAATCCTTGAACCCTAAATCATGAAATTCTTGAACCCTAAATCACAAGTAACTTATTTTGGCACATTAAGTACAAACTCAAACTTTAGTTTTTTTTTATTTTCCGAAACAACGTTAAACATTTTATTCCTAATTTTATTTAATTTTTAATTAAATATTTAGCATTTAAAAATCAATTCGGATTCGATTCAGATTCGAAGGTTTATAGTTCGTATTCAATTCGTCTTTGGATGAATTGAATATGGTTTAATTTTTTTACAATTCAAATTCGACTCAATTCGATTCGAATTCGTTCGAATTCGAACCGTGGTCAGATTTACATACACATCTGTTTTTCCACATCTGCTGGTAACTCTTTTATGAACTCCGAATTAATTTTGGTTAGCTAGAATTTCCAATTTGTCATTAACTTTTTTTTCTTTGGTATGATAGGACTTAAATTTTTGGGGAAATGTTTATCTGACTATCGTTGCTCACCTTATCTTCACGAAATCAACGGGTGAATCATCGTTAATGCAGTTGTCGAGAACTGGTTGCCGCTGCCTAGGATGAGCTTATTTACTCTTGAGTTTTTTCAGTTCAAAATGTATTCATATTTCATGTACCAATGGGCAAGTCCCTCCGTTACTTTCCTCTTTTTTTGCTTAATTCTTCAGGCTGCTAAAACAGCCCTGATAAAATTCTATGAGACATTGAGATAAAAAGTTTCGAAGTCATTCGCTGACACACGGGTGGATTGGGAGTGAAATGTTTTGAGGCAGGTTTATGTTAGAGGAGGGTGCAGATATGCAGTGGAAAGAAGAAAAGGAAGTAAGTTCGTCTCGTACTTGTCATTGATCAATTTCGTGGGACCGCACTTGGATTAAAAAAACACGAACAAGCTTTAAGAATTAGCTTTTCCAGATTCTTGTCTTGTAAGTATTCATCAAATGCATGTGTCAGGCGAATGGATGGCGGTGGACCGATGGAGGAATATGCAAGATTGTTGCTCCAAGTGTTTTCAATTGGACATTCCGAATGATGCTCTGGTCGCGTGGCTTGAGACAAACCTCTATTGTCACTGGGAGGCCATTGCTGGAGGGTCCCTCACCGAGGAAGCAGCTTCTGGCCAGTCCGGTAACAGTAGCTCCGCTCAGTCCGCAGCGAGCACAGAAGCTCGATTGAAACGCAGTGCACAGGCAAAATGAAGAGGTGTCGTTCGAAAATCGTTGCTTAGATACTTGTTTTAATGGATTTCCTTTACTTTGACGCATAGAATAAGACTGGTTGTCTGTAACTTTGTTAATTAACTTGATAAGTTTAAAATGGCAATGTTTTTCTGTTGGGATTACTGTTAATTAATTCTTCAAAGTGCTAACCCCAAGTAGCACTTCGGTCAAACGTTTGTACCTTTGTTTTTGGTTAATACGTTCTTGAATTTTTTCCGTGTCCTTGAGTATTTTTTCTTGATGTGTCCTTGAGTATTTTTTTTTTCTTTGACGTGTCCTTGATTTTTTTTTTTCCTGGTGTACCGTTACTTTTGCCTGACATTGCAATTCCTTTTGCTCTCAATGGTTTGCCTGATAATTATCTTATTTATTACATAAATGATTCATGTGTTTATAAGCGATATTATCGATCTTCATCATTTTCCTTCCAAAATAAAAAGTACAAACGCCAAATTATAATTTATGGATATTAGAACACATTCCTCCGCAGGTTCAATCCTTGTCCGAAAACCCTTAACTTCCAACACTTTGCTCATTCTTTACCGAGAGCATCTTCTGCCTTCATTACAGCAGCATAAGCAACGTTATATATATCCTTCCACTGGCGAATCTCATCTTCCAGGGCTGGAATGACGAACTTCCCTTCGGCTAATAAAGATTCGCACCACACGACATAATCCAGCGCGTAATGTACGTTAAGGCTCGACGCTCCCTCCTCCAACTCCCCCTCGCGGACAACCAGATCGACGAGAGTTTTACCGAAGCTGATCCTGCATTCCTTGAGGGCTTCGACTGCTTCGGGGTTGGACCGTTCGGCCTGGCGAACGACGTCCTGCGCCTTGTGCGACTCTTCGGCGACAGCCGCGAGGGCTACGCTGACCACATCTTTGATGTTGGTGGTGGACGATGCTTTAGGGTTTAGGCTCAATCTGCTTAGGCACGAGTCGGGGTTTTCGCTTTTAGAGCACGCATCCGTAAACATTTTTGCCGTCTTCAGGGGGATTCCGGCTTCTTGAGCGTGCAAGAGGGCAGGCAACATGGCCGCGACGACCAGCAAAATCATGCGTCGGGAAGCCATATCAGACGGAGTTGTATCGATAAGGATGGAGCTGACCTGCGTAGGAAGTTCTTTTTTTGTTTTTTTTTAATTGGCGACGATTCAGGTTCGAGCAATGATTTGATTTATAGCTCACAAGGAGGAGATAATTAGGGTATTTTCTATTTTTGTATGGATGGTTGTAACTGGACATCTAGCAAATGACGAAGGGGATGAAATTTAAGCCAGTTCTAATCCGATAAAAGATGTTAACCGTTTAAGCTAATTGCAATCTATTAATAGAAATTTCTAACCAAACACGACATAAGAATTGTCAGATATAGTCCCAGCAGAAGGTAGGCGAGTAGATACATGCATATGATGGCGAGAGATGGGGAGTCATAGAGATGTGCACGAATATGCGTACAAATGAATCGATCTATATGCTATCAGAAGATTCTTCTCAACCTTGTTTCGAGAGCCCGGATTGGGTTAAGCATAAGGATTAGCAGCATGCAAGTACCGTTTGTTATATAAATAACAAATTTGAAATATTAGAAATTATATAGTAACAAGTTTTTTTTTTCTTCCAAAAACTCCCATCAAATAAAGAGAAAAAGAGATACAAAACAGTAAAGGCCCACAACACACTTGCTAACCAACAGTCCTCGCAGTCAGGTGGGGCAGAAAAAACCACCACTAGCTAGCCAACAAGTCTAGTAATCTGGTGGGGAAAGAAAAGAAACATGCCAGCCTCAATCCATGCTATCCAACATACCTAGTAGTTACGGCAAAAAAATAACAATCAACTGGAACAACCTAATAAAAATTTCGTCAAGGGACGAACCTGTAGAAAAGCTGACCAGACATGTTACGCGCAATATGGCTGGATAGCAAAGCCGGGAAGTTCGGCACCAGCCGTCCTCCATGAGGTGAGTCAGGGCATCCACCACTTGGTTCTCCTCTTGGAATATATGGATAACCTGAATCTACATCTAGATCGTGTGTGTAAGTATGCGTAACCATCGGGACTGCCAATGCCACAGGATCTCGACCTGAGGGGTCTGAAAGCATAGCAATACATACATCAAGTCCGTCTCAAGCCAGAGGTTATGCCAACCTCGCTCAAAAGCAATCTCAATGACGATGATGGCTGCCAAGAATTCTACCTTGAAAGTAAAACAACTCGATATAGGCTGACTGAAGTAACCCTTGACAAAACTCCGACAAGTACGGAAAACCCTATTGCCCGACCCTATCTTGGGACACCTAGTGAGCTGCCATCTGTGTTGTACTTGGGTCAGCCCAGAGGGGGACACCACTAGATAACCTCGATGATACGCGATGCTCATCCCGACCTTAGTGGAATATAGAGTACCCAAAGAATATCTTGCTTCTACTGCGAGGCAAAGCAACCCCCAGTGTCAAAGATTATAGGTCTCACTCACCATGCATCAGAAGAGCACAAGAAGTGTGTATAGGCTGCGGTGTTGATCACAAAAAATGTGCAAATTATGCTCAATCCAGAATAGCCAACCGACCATCTGAATAGCCACCCTCTATAACAATCTGACCTGAGGGCTAAATTGTCGACTCATCACCTTCACGACTAACTCATTTAGGTTCAGAAAGGGTTGCCATGGAACCCTGAAGAGACCAAGCAAGTAGTATAAAAAAGTAGCTGCAATAGGGCAACATACCAACATGTGATCTAGGGACTCCACATCCGCCATAAACATGCAGCACACACTAGGGCCAACAAAGCCCCAACAAAGAATAATATCTGTGGTAGGGAGAGCCCTCAGAATGACCTACCATAAGAAGATAGATTGTTGTGGTAGGATAGCAGCATCCCAGATCTAGGATGCCCACCGTATTGGAAGATGAGGTGGGTAGAGATGGTTGTAGGCTACTCAAGAAGTGAGGATACCATCTTGGGCAAGGGCCCACACAGTCCTATCACTGCTTGGAGGACCAAGATAGTGCCTACAAATATCCCAGACCACACCCGGATAAGCCTCGTAGAAACTCTAATGTGGCCACTGGCTGCCCTCTCGCTAGTACGCTACAATAGGGAAGGTGTACAGCGGGTACAGATGCTTAGAGAGGTCCACTCACTCAGCAATCATGTACCTCAATCAAGTATCTAACCAATAATTGGTTATGGAGTTTTCTCCAGCTAACACACAAGAATAGCGAATAATATCTAGTAAGCAACTCCGTACTCCCCTCAATATAGATGAACACACATATTTATTGTATCAATCAGCTAATCCTAGTTGTAGTCCAAATGTCGGGCCAAGCCATGTGAGATGGACCGAGTGAGCCTGCTCAGGAAAGCTAGGTTCATCTATCGGATTGATAAAAGAGCAAGCCCTCCCTCCTCCCGATGAATATCCTCTATCCACACAAAATGATGCATGCACATAGCTACCTACTCTAGGAGAGCGACAAGCCACTGATAGATCATCATAGAGTACATTAGGAAGCTCAAGATGCTCGACAGTACAAGGCAGACCCATCCAGCCATAGACTATGAGGAGCCCTTCCACCGAGAAAACTTAATAATGATAGTGTTAGCAATATCATATAAGTAAACCTAGCAAGGGGGCCTACAAAATTGAGAAATCTCAAGATAAACAAAAGGTAGCTGACCTGCTGAGATCCCTAGAATATCTAACAGACACCCTCTCTGCCTCAAGGACAAGCTCTCACTGAAATAGACCAAAGACTTTGCAAGGTTTAAACACTAACCCAATGCTACTACATAGTCCTGAAGCACCCTAAACAGTAGGCGGTAGTTGTCCTTGGAGGCCTGCCCAAATATGATCATGTCATTCATGTAGAGCAGATGAGATGGGAAAACACTACCTCGTCTATCCTGAAAACCTATAAACTCGCCCCTAGCCACTACCCACTATAACATCCTATTGAAGACCTCCTCGGCCACAATGAACAAAAGCAGTTATAGAGGATCACCCTATCGCATGCCCTGAGAGCAGCCAAAGTAACCTGCCAGAACCCTGTCTACTAGAACTGCCAGAACCCCGTCTACTAGAATCAACAGTTGGGCGGAGTGTAAAATACTGAGCACCATCTTCCCAAAGGCATCTGCAAATCCCCAGGCTCAGAGTACTACAATGAGAAACTCCCAGCGCATGGTATCAAAAGCCTTCCAGATATCCAAATAGTAACAAGTTTAGTTATTTGAGATTATGGAAATATTTTGAATAAGAATTGAGAACAATAGTTCATTATGCCGTGTTTGATGTAGACAACTGTGGGCAATAGAGTATTCAATAAAGTATAGATTAGTCACATCAAAAAATGATATTTTAGAAGGTAATGATTTTTTTTTCATTATGGTGTAAATGGTTTAACCTTTGAGGATATAAAGTCAATGATTTTAGAAATTTGGAATTAAATTCTCATGAACTTCTCAAAACAAAAATATCACAAGTATGATGGACTCAAGAATAGGTTTTTTGTTTTTGGAAAGAAAGAAGTTGGAAAGAAAATCACTAAAGTTTAAACCAAGCTCTGTAGTGAAACAAGTATTTATAGATCCCTTTTTTGTCGAATCTTTATTCGATACACTCCCATAAGCTAGACTAAAAACATGACATATTCATGCACCAAAATTCAATCATGCTCGACTTCACTCAAAATCAAAATGCATGGTCACCAAATGCTACACGTAATACCAAACACTATATAAACACACACACAGAGCTATGAATGGATGTTGTATTGCCCCTTCCTCTGACTATCAGGGATATCTAATATATTATGTTCAACCATAACTGATATATTATGTTCTATTTCCTTGCTAAGTATTTTCGAACACTTACCTCTTACAAATCTATTTTAGGTTCCCAGAGACCTCAGTTCATTTGAGTGTCTGGAGATCGTGGTACAGGCCCAGCTCTTTTCATTCGAGGGCTACTTTTTGATGTCTCTGAATCGTATTTTGTCTTCCTTCTGTATAATTGCTCCGTAGTAATAGTGTTTTGGAGATGTTTGTGGATTTTGGTTTGTAAAATTAATTTGGTTTGGTTTTAGTATGTTGATAAGAGATTTTGTTAATTTTTGTTTATAAGTTGCTTTTGCTTGATTTGATTTGATTGTTGTGAGATGAATTGAGGCTTGCTAGACCTATATTATGTTCAGTCTTAGAAACTAGCAATTTAAAGTGTTGAATTATGACACTCTTGTTGAAGATATCCACAAGCTGATGCTCTGTAGGTATGTGAAAGAGTTTAACAGGACCTAGCTGCAGTTTTTATTTTATCTTGCGATAATCCACCTCGATGTGCTTTGTCTTCTTATGAAAAATTGGGTTCTCAGGAAGTAGATTGCGGACTTGTTGTCACAATAAGATGAGATGGACCAAGGTGAGTAATCTGCATCTCTTTAAGCAAATAATTAACCACTAGACTTTATGAGTCACAGTCATAAGTGCTCTATACTTAACTTCTGAGGAAGAACAAGAGATTGTATTCTGCTTCTTTACATTCCATGAAACTAAAGAGTTACCAAGATAAACACAATATCCTGTGATATGTCATAAAAATCCATATAAGTGGCATAGTCACTATCTCAATAACCCTTTAACTTCATAAAAGTAGAAGCTGGATAGAAGAATCCTTTTCAAGGATAAGACTTTCAGTACTTCAACACATTATAAGTAGCTTTAAGGTACATTTATTGTGGCTACAAGAATCAACTTAATTTATATATAATATAGCCAATATCATGAAAAGTACCTAATAAATATAATAATTTATCAATCAGTCTTTGATAATGAGAATAATCTTTAATGATCTCAGTCGCATCTACTGTAATCTTGATCATTGGTGTATCATCAGGGAAATAAGTAAGATCATATAAAAACTTTCTATCTTTCTGACATTGAGATAAATATTGGTATCAATTAGTGACATGCTAGACTTACAACCCAGAAATCATGCATCTTTCAAAAGTTCTAAGATATATATCTTTTGACAAAGATGCAACGTTTTTCACTTTGAACTATTTCAAGACTAAGAAAATACTTCACCTAACTAAAAAATTTTAGTTTCAAAGTAATTTCTACGTGTTATTTGTTAGCTGTAATGTCTTTAACTATGTTTCCTGCAAGTATAATATCATCCAAATAGACTAAAAGTACTAAATTGTTTTTTGACTTTGCTAAAATAAACATAGAGTGATCATGTTGGGACATTACAAAATTAAAATCCAATAAAATAGTTGTCAATATATTAAATCAGTTTTACTTGCTTGTTTCAATCCATAGAGAGATTTTTGTAATTTACAAACTTTTGTAGAATCTACAAAAGAAAAAACTAACCTATATGAAATATACATATAGACTTCCTCATAAATAGAAGAAAATATTATCAAGATCAAGTAGATGGAGATGTTAATTATGACTCACAAAAACAAACAAAAGAAGGCGAATAATGGACATCTTGACCATACAACTAAAAGTCATAAAATAGTCAATCCTAAAAGTTTGATTGTGACCATTGACAATAAGTCTAGCTTTGAACTTCTAAATACTTCTATCAGCCTTGTGTTTGACCTTATAGACCCACTTACTACCAATAATATATTTTCCAATGGAAGGATAGACAAGTGTCTAAGTATGACTATTAGCAAGAGCATCTAGTTCAAACTGCATAGTGCTTACCTTAATGGCCTATTTATATGACTTAAGTTCTATGCAGCTAGTAATAGATATACTAAAAGTTTACAAGAAGAAACTCAATCTAAAGTAAAAAAGAATGAATTGAATATTATGGCCTAGGAAAAAAAGAACACTAACCTAAAAAAGGAGAAGAAGTTATGGAATGCTACAGAGAAGGGTCACATGTGTAAGCTTTGAAGTAAGGAGGAATATTTTTATGCTGTTAGATCTTCTGAGTGTAGTGCATGAATGTTTAGGTAATTGTAAGAGAGATGGATGTGATATTGTAGTAGAGGAGTCTACAAAAAGTTTGGTTGTAGATTCTGCATTTGAGGTTGTTCAAGATTCTACAGAAGTATGTGTTCTAAAATTGTTTGTAGGTCTTTGATGTTGAAAAAAGTTAAATAATGATGGGAACGTGGAAGGTGGTTGATCTAGAATCACTGTGGAAGATAAAAAACATGGAAATATTTTCTTATAGAAGATCATATATCTAGAGATCACGATATCATAAATTTTATGATTGTAAAACATGTATCTTTTAATCCAAGGTAAAATTATCAGAAATACATACTTCTTAGCTCAAGGATCAAGCTGTGCACAAAGTTGGTGAGATATTGCTGTATAACACAAGCATCCAAACACAATCACAATCAAACTACCTTTGTGTACATAATTTACCCAAAAATATATATTGGCTTCTTTAAATTACTATAGTTCTTCTTAAAACTACCTTTATGTACAAAATTTAGCTTCCCTCCTCTAGTTACAAGCACAATAAAACTTTATATAGGCACTTTTGATAAACCAAACAATTATTTTTCATATTGAAAAGCCAAGTAAAGTATACTGTTCATGCTGAGAAGAGAATCAATAAGCATTATCTGAGTCCTTATATTATCATAGTTACCATTTAGTCTAATATGGAAACTAATCACTCAATCACATTGCAAATAGTCCCTATTAGATAGATGAACTTTTATCATGATCAACATATTTGTAGAGTATGATTGCTTTATATTGCACAAACTATTACCATAATATTCAAAACATGATGAAATACTCAATCACATATGAATCTCCTTGTTTTAGTGTACATAGAAATATATGCAATCAAGCAATCCATATAGAATCTCTCATACCAAATCATTCTTTAAAATCATTCCAAAAGTTTGCTACAGACTTTAAACTATTCAAGCGTTGACCATTCGAAGGTTTAGTAGAAGCCCTTAGCCAACTAACTATCATACTATTACAAGTTTTTCAATCACTATACTCTATATCTCTAAATTCTGCTATATTCACATATCCATCTATCAAACACTATTTTCTATTAGATCTAAGAACCATAGTCATACTCTTACTCCAAAAGTGATAACTCTGATTGTTAAGTATAGAGTTATTGGAATCAAAGTCAGATTCTTGCTAGGATGAAGATAGAAGGCTAGACCTTCTTTTTCTACTCTAGTGTAAGAGGAACTAGAGCAATGCGGTGAACAACCATGCACATGTGGTGGTTGAGGCAAACTAATGAGTTATAAAGCTCCTTGAGATAGATAATAGCTATATTGTTTCCCTCACCATTAAAGTTTCTCAACGCCTTACAAGTGAAGAAGACAATGCAAAATCCAATATTAAAATTATTCAAGCTTGTGGTTGAACTCTGATATCATAACAAACAAAGTAAAATGGAGAAGATGAAGCTCAAACATGCTAAAATGGTTCAAAAATGGAGAAATACTATTTTTCGGGCTTTTAAAAGTACTACCACCAAATCTTTATAGAAAAAGAGTTCTGATCATTTGATAATCAATCAATAACTACTCACTGAAACTACCAGAAATTGACAATTGGTATGTTGTTATCACTGAGACTGTCAAATTAGATAACATTTTATCCTTTTATCTTCAGGGAATATGTGTTTTTTTTAAACAATATATTCAATATATTTAAATTCATTTCTATTTGTTTCAATATATTTAAACAATATATTCAATAGTACCAATCAATATGTGTACTTGATGAATTGTCCATCTTATTGAAATCCATGTTTGCGACATCGAAAGAGTGGATTCCGTACCAAGTAGCTTTCATCACTTCCATGAACTTGGAATGACATTTATCTAGGATATACTTACTTTTTTTGTGTGTATATATATATATTAAGACTTCTCCTCCATTTCTGGAAGGAAAAAACACGGAGAAAATGCCCAACAGGCCAATATTTGTACCTTAAGTCCCAGCATTAGTTGGGGATTAGGAAAAGTCGATGCTCATGTAAATATGAACAAAATTCACATTGCACAATAAATATAATATGCTACAACTCACTAATATTGATTTATTAGTTAGGGTGTGAATTTGGTTATGAAATGTTTGAGTGTAAAAATCTATTCTTATATTATGGCGTAAGAAATTAAGTGCTGGGTAATAGATCGAGGAAGTGGAAATAGCGCCCACCCAATCCAACAAAAGTAATCCGACAAAAGTAAGCAAAAAATCGAGTTCGTCTAGGTGACAGGCCACCCAATCCCACAAAAGTAAATTGAGGCGGGCTTGACGACAAAGCCAATACGCAACATTGTTCTGAGATCTAGGAATACAAGAAATAGAACAAGACGGTAATACAGTTAACAAATCTCTAATCCGCATTACAATTAGTTCTATATCCCAATCCATAATGGCAAAAGAATCGTTGATGAAAATGTCCACAAGATAGCTATCCGTTTCAATGATCGTAGTAGTCGAATCAAAATTCGTCATCACCCAGGAGATGGTTTTAGAAATAGCTGGTAACTCCGCTTGCAATGGTGATCTAACTAGCAAAATATGAGTCTGAACTTTTAGTAGAAGGCCTTGAAAATCTCAAACGATGATCACCATACTCGCTTCCAGGTTTGAATCCTTCCATGATGCATCAATGTTGAGTTTCATTGTGCCTCAAGGGGGGGCAGCCATGAGGATGGAATGGCTTGTCTATTCTTTTTCTGTCGAAGGACCTGAGAATATTCGGAGTTAAAGTTAGTCTCAAGTAGGGCTGTAGAAATTGGGCCAATAGGCATACCTTCAAACAGACATTTGTTTCTAGCAACCCAAATGCACCAACAAGTATAAATGGCAATAGACAGTAGGGTAGTATTATGGGGACCCCTGAACAAACGAATAATCTCAAGAAACCAATCAGCAAAACAAATATATTCAACCATATTAACATGAAAATTAAGGGGACAGGCAAGCCAGGTAGCCCTGGCATGGGGACAAGCAAAGAGACAATGCAAAATATCTTCATTAGCAATTAGACACAGCGAACAGATAGGGGAAGCCCTAGGAACACGTTTAGCTAGTCCTACAGAGGTCGAGATCTTGTTACACATTAATCGCCAAATGAACATCCTAATCTTAGGGATGACCGAAGGTTTCTAGATAAATTCTAGCTCCTAGTGTCAATAGAAGTTCTATTGGTACTAGCCGTCAAGCTTATCAGTCTTGTACTAATCTTAGCTGTAAGAATATGATAGCCACGCTTAATAGTATAAACACCATCTCTAGCTAAGAACCAAACTCTTTTGTCAGGGAAGTTGGCAGGCGCAATTTGAATCTTGGAAATGGCATCAACCTTCGTATGTGAGAAGAGCTGGGTTAAGATATTTCTGTTCCAAGCATGTTCACCAGTAAGAAAGAGATCACAAACATTGATAAAAGGATTAAGAGAAGGAGGATTTGAAGAAATCCACTGTGAAGGAAGTCCAGGAATCCAAGCATCATTCCATATATTGGTGGATCGCCCATTTCCAATTCTTGATAAAATACCATTAGAAAGGAAAAGTGCACCAGTTCTCATACTGTTCCACATCTAGGATGGTCGATTCCCTTCACCAGCATCCAACAAGTTTCCTCTAGGAAAGTAGATCCCCTTATAGATCCTAAAACAAAGGGAAGACTGGTTAGAGAAAAGATGCCAAACACGTTTGGCCAGTAATGCCTGGTTAAACACCTTAAAGTCTTTGAAACCTAGTCCCCTTTGATCTTTAGGTTTTGTTAGTTTCGGCCAGTTGATCTAGTGGATTTTTTGACCCTCGGGGTCACCAGAGCACCAAAAGTTGGCAATAATACTGTTGATCTTAGAACAAAAAGTGCATGGGAACATTAGAGTTTCTCTCCTAGCAGTGGAGAGAAGTTTTTGTTTCCAACTAAGAGATTGGTTGCGTATGCATTCTAGAATAAAGGAGAGAGCCTCCATTTTAGATCGACCCCACACAATGGGTAATCCCAAGTATTTGTCATTTTGATGCATCCTTCCCATACCAAGAGAAATGGAAAAAGAACATTTGTTATTTTTGCATTCCCACTTAGAGAAGTAAATGCTCGACTTTAAATAATTGATTTCCTGACCAGAGCAATCAAAGAACATGGCAAGGATGTTTTTGAGATTGTCTATATTTGACGCATTTGCTTTGACAAAGATCAAAGTGTCATCGGCAAAAAAGACTTGTGTAAGGGAAGGAGTATTGTTATTGAAGCGAAGCCCATGAATAAGCCCATTAGACATAGTTTGATTCATAACATAAACCAAAGTGTCCGAGACTAAGAGAAAAAAGAAAGGGGAGAGGGGGTCTCCTTATCGGATACCTCTCAACAAGTTGAACCAGGGAAGTGGCTGACTATTAAAGATTATGATATACGAGGTTGAGGTGACATAACTCATAACAC
Organism: Hypericum perforatum; assembly: GCA_012979155.1. Taxonomy (NCBI): domain Eukaryota; kingdom Viridiplantae; phylum Streptophyta; class Magnoliopsida; order Malpighiales; family Hypericaceae; genus Hypericum; species Hypericum perforatum. Next base: position 29,643 of record SOPF01027490.1, read on the forward strand.
ACTCAATTCATTTAGTTGAAAAATCCAACTTTGTCATTATATACTTCAAAAAATCCCAACTTTGAAGGTCATAGGCTTTTCTAAGGTCAAGTTTGATCGCCATTGAAAGATCCTTTTTCTTTTGGGAGGTTCGGAGAAAGTGGAAAGCTTCATGGGCCATCATAATGTTGTCCTGTATACTACAATTTTTGACAAAAGCACCTTGACATTCCGAGATAATAGAGGGCATCCAGGGCTTTAATCTATTAGCAAGCATCTTAGGATAGATCTCATATGCAAAATTACATAGGGCAATATGACGAAAGCCATAAATGTCCTCCGGGTTGGAAATCTTTGGAATAAGAGCAATATATGTACAGTTAAGCATAGGTGCTATAGTTGTCGTATTAAACATATGGCATACAAGGTGATAAATGTCAGAGGAGACCAGATTCCAATAATGTTGGTAGAAGAGACCATTACCCATCAGGTCCTGGGGCCTTTCAAAAATAGCATTTTTGATCTCCTCATTAATAAGAGGTCTTAACAAATCTATAGCCATGTGGTCCGTAACCAAACAAGGAATATAATCCAAGATAGGGGAGAGATCCACTCCAGTAGGTGCCCTAAATAGAGAATCAAAGTGATTGTGAATTAAAAGACTAAGATCATTAAGGTTATCCACCCAGATGCCCCCAGTATTTTTAAGTTTGAGAATTTGGTTTCTTTTTGTCTAATTGTGGCACTAGTGTGGAAAAAGGATGTATTGTGATCCCCCCAAGTAAGCCAGTTAATCAATAAATGTTGAGCCCAGTACGTTTCCTCCTGCTCTTGGAGGACATCAAGTTCTTTTTTGAAAGAGACTTCAAGGGATTTACAAAAGTTAGCATGATCCACACGTTGAAGGTATCAAATTTTCTTGTGGAGGAGATCAATCTTTTTCCTTTTATTGCCAAAATGATTTTTGCTCCAAGTAGACAAATTGTTGGTACACCAGCTAGCTTTTTCATAAAAGAGATGTAGGGGCTACTTGAAGCCGGACAAGTCCAGGAAGAGTTTACAGTCGTGCACCACAACCATCTTCTTTAACCCATAATTCTTTAAAACAAAAGAGATGGACACAACTAGGTTTACACTTAAGGTGAATGAAGAGAGGACAGTGGTCAGAACCATCAATAATATCATGAATAACAGTATAGTTAAGAAAGATGGAGATCCAAAGCGCATTGGCGAGCGCACAATATAAACATTGTAGAATATTATTAGGACCTTGTTGAAGATTAGACCAAGTGAAGGAGTTACCTTTGAAACCCATATCAATGAGCTCTATGTCAAACATAAAATCATTAAGGAGAGACATACTAGGTGGGCTACCACTCTTTTTCTCTGTGGCCAAAGAAATCAAATTAAGATCCCCTATATAGAGCCAAGGCTTATCACAAGAAATCCTAAGAAAGAGAGAGATGCCAAAAAATCCTCTTAAGGGATGAGTTAGGTTCTACATACATAAATGTAGTAAACTAAGAGCAATCCAAAAGAGGATCAGAGTAGCGAGTATCAATGTAATTCTTGAAATAACTAAGGACAATAATATTTATACTAGAATTTCAATAGAGGGAGAGGCCTCCCAATCTTCCGATAGGATCCACATGCAAGCCAGAAGAGAAATGATAGTTACGACGAAGTTTATCAACCTTATTAAATAATTTCTTGGTTTTGATTAGAAAAATCAACAAAGGAGACTGCTTCTTAATTAGGCTTTTAAGGATGCAAACTGTCGAGGACTAGCATAAACCTCAATAGTTTCATAATATGTAACTCATTGATAATTGGGTAATAGCTCATCTATCACCTGGGATTGAGATGTCATATCATCACCCAAGTTGTCTCCATAAGGAGAACAACAAGAATAGGTAAACATAAGCCATCATAAGACATTAATAAAAGAGGGACATGAGCATATTGGATTGAGGGGATACTTGGATCAGGCCTTGACGAGCCCACTTCCAGATCAACCACCTAGTAGTTTGCCCAATTTGTAGTGCCTGGCCTCCCCTGCGTTAGGGTTTCCTGGATTGTTTGCATCCCCTGTTGCTCAAAGGCATCTGCGATCCCATATGGAACTGGGGCAGATCTTGAAAAGCTCCTGCGAATAAGCCTTTGAGGTATGAGTCCAGTAGTTTATGTGGGAAAATCACAGGGGACGGTAGGTTATTAAGAGTTAACATAGATGTCCAGGGCTCACATGATCTGGCCATCTTTGATACCCATTGCTAGAACATGTGATCTTTCTTTTTCCTTGTTTGGTAGAAACCGTTAAAGGGTAGCTCGACTTGATATGCATTCTATTTATTTGAGCTTGGGAATAGTTGTGGATATTAAATTGGGCTAGATAGCGTAGGCCTCGTGAGGATGGTCTGGACACAGAAAAAGTCAGGTCCAACTTGCCTTTAAGTTTTCCTTTGGGGTCAGCCAAGCCTTCAATGGATGGGTCCCCCTTTTTTGAATTCTCAGATAGGCCCATTGTACCCTCCCTGGCCCAAAGAAGAGCCCATATTCGAGACCTTTTGGCAGGGTTTTAAAAAATGTGGTCTGACTGGCAGTCGGGTCGGTCGGACTGCCAAATGGACCCAAACCCATTGCGGGTTTATGCAAACAAAGGCCCACTGGTCGAACTACCCATAATCTGGGTTGGCCGGATATTTTGCTCCAAAAATTTGGTCGAACCGGGCAGTTTGACCGGAAAATCCTGATTTTTTATATAATTTTATTTTTGATTCGAAATTATCCGTTAATTTAAATACTTTATTTGCTATATTTTTTAAAATTGGTATTTTTAGATGTTAGTTTTTAATATATTAGGTTATTATTAGCTTATTATATAAATTATTTACTTATTTACATATATATTTCAAAAAGTTAAAAAAAATAAAAGGAAAAAAAATGATGGTCCGACCAGCTATAGGGCCAGCCAGGCCGGCCGGGCCGAAGGTTGGACCAAAATCTGGTTCGACCTCCGGCCCATTTTTTAAAACCCTGCCTTTTGGAGCTTGCATCTATGTCTAAAAAGTTGAGCTGTTTGGGCTCCACGGGATTTAATAAGGTGTCCGTCGGAGGTACACCATCACCATCAGCATAGGGAGTACGAGATTCAGAGGAGTAGTCGTCGGCGAAGTACCTTACAATAACTCCTTGCCCCATATTCTTCTCTTCCACTTTTGCTATCATTTGATCCTGAAGATCTTTAGGAGCCAAATCAACAAGGCTGGCAGTCACCTCCATGTAGTCCTCGATCGAACATCCCTTTGATGTGATCAGAAATAACTCCGAGTAGCTGGCTTTGATTGGTATGGTGCCTAGGGGAAATTTTGGTACCTGGTCCAATGCCTGGAATAGTCACCGCCGGTGAATCCTTAACAGCAAATGGGGGTTTCGCTCTTGATTGATTCATAGGTAACACCAAACTTGGAAATCCTGGGGGAGCTCCTAGATTGGAGTTTAGGCTCAAGCTAGCCGCAGTGGGATCCTGTCTTCTCCGAGAGAGGGTTAAAGAGCCAGTCTTCAACCAGGCACCAAATGTAAGTTCTTTTAGCTGGGCTTCCCGGAGAACGACCAGTTTAAGTCCTTCAACATGACATGAATAAGCTGCGTGGCCAATAGTTCCCCAATACAGACAAAATTCCGGTAGATGTTCATATATCAGATTTATCTGCCACGGTACTGAAGAGTGGCTTGTGAGGAGGAACCCAGGGATGAGGGGTTTAGAGATGTCCAACTCCACCTTAATCCTTAAGAAACCTCCTTTACTCGGAAAATGCATACCATCATCATCTACTGAAATCAATCTGTGGAATACAGAGTCAACCCAGATGGCGGTCTCTTTGTTGATGAATCGTTGTGGTAGGTCATGTATCTGCACGAAGAATTCTGAGGTCGAAAAGTCCACGGCGGTCCACGGGACCATAGGATCCCACCTCTTCAGGATCAATTGATGGTTCGAGATGGACCATGGGTAGTTCTCCAATGCATTCTCTAGTTCGGAAGCCAGATTGAACATGAACGAGAATATATTAAAATTGAGCTCAGCCACAGTGATATCAGATTTGGATAGACCCCATGACTTGGCCACACTGGCTTTGATCACAACAACTTTTAGTTGCTTCCTCGTCAATAATTTTCCTAGTAAAACATGTTCTTGTAAATCACCCTCCAAGCTAGCTGCGAGGGGAATCGAGCAAAAAGGCCCTTCCTTAAGTCTTTTCATCTCATGTCGAATCAGGGAGAGAGCCTCCTCAGATCTCGTCGGGGTATGTTTGTTGTGGGTCTCACTAATAGCTCTAGGTATACTAGATTCAAGGGTATGTAGGTTCGGTGTCTGTGTGGGGGGGTTGGGGGCGGGAGGGGTTGTAGTGTCAAATTCAGAGAGTGGGATTGAGGGGTTTCCTTACTTGGTTTCCTTACATCGGTATTTACAAGACCTATTAATTGTTTATAATCTTAGTAGCTTCATGATTGAATTTTGCCTAATAACAATCGTCTCTCGACTTCCGGAAAATATTTTCTTCATCATTTCTACACATATTTTCTTACTACTTACTGCTTATTCTTTTATCTTCTCTCTCAGTGTGTTACGAAATCGTTCTTGAAACAATATACAAATTTGTCTTCGACAATAATTTTATGAGTAAACAGTCTTAATGAAATGCAAATTCTTCTTTTCGGAATGAAATACAACTCGAGATGATAAAAATAAAGCAATGAGTAAATTACTGCAGTATGTAATAATTAAATTATAGGCCTTCAAACTGGTAGTGGATACACAAGAACAGCTTTGATGTCATCCTCTACTAAATCTGCATAAATTAAGCCATCTCCATGTCTATAAATGGCCTCCGCACTACGCGCAATGTTTACCACCCGCAGGATTATTTCCGTGGGAACAGTCGAAGAATGCCTTAAACAATATTCATTTATTCTCTTCCATTCAATTGCAGCTCTCCTCCTGAATTCTTCTGTAGCCGCCAATTCTGACACATTATACTGCTTCATGTAGCAGAAGAAGGGAGATGCCGTGTACCCTCTTTTTTCTTCACCCTTAAAGTGATAATAACAAATAATTGTTCAGAAATCATAAAATTGTTAGATTAGTGAAAATATTGTACGATTTCTCTTTTGATGTAATTTTAACGTCTTCAGGGAATGTCTTTGTGTGTTCCCTTTACCAGAACAAAAGTACTATTTTGAGGAAAAATATTCTCGTGACAATGTGGGCGTTTCACTATTTTTTTTTGGAAGGTTCACTTTAGTACCCTATAGTTTCACGAATTGACACTTAGCAACCCGTGGTTCCAAAATTATCCAAAACAACCCTGAGTTTTCAAAAGGACTTCACGGTCAGCATCAGCCCTGCCCAAAACCAAAATGATATCGTTTCCCTGTTCACGTGGCATCTAGCTAACACTGACGTGTTAAATTTTTCTTTTTGCAAAAACAATTAACCGTGAAGCCCCTCCGACCGTGAAGCCCCTCTTCTCTTCATCGACCACACTCCGTCGCCATCAAAAACCAGAAACCAGCAATTGGGTGTTCATCAACCACACTCCGTCGCTATCAGAAATCAGAAACCAGCAACTCGGTGTCCATCGACCACACTCGATCGTCGCCGAAAAAAAAAAATGAGTGTCATTGCTGTCAAATCTAAAAGGGGAACAAGGGTTAGGGTACGAGGCATCAGAAATGGCCCCAACATCAGAAACCTTCCCTCGACCTCCCTTCCTATCAAAAATGGCCCCAGCATCAGAAACAACCCCGACATCTCCAACAGTGCAATCCTCTTCTCAGCCTTCTTCTTCAACGGCGACTTCCCCGCCCATGGACCTTGGAGTAGCTGAAGCGAAACTTGAACAGTGCACTAGGGAGGAGGTACGACATGCTAGAGTTCTTGATCATGACGTTGCGGCTCGAATCTCTATCGAGGGTGAGCACCTCGCCTTCCTTGACCGATTTGTAGTACTTTGTCCTTCGGTGGGGGAGCGGTGATAGAAGAAGGGATCGAGGAGGAGAAAGAGTTTTTGAAGAGGGCGAGGGACTTGAGGAAGAGGAAAAGGGAGAGGTCAGGGATGGGGCCAGAGAGGGAGTTGTTGCGGTTGTTGAGGAAAATGACGTCATTTTTGTTTTTGCAAAGAAAAATTTTAACACGTCAGCATTAGCTGGATGCCACGTGAACAGGAAAATGACGTCGTTTTAGTTTCGGGCAGGGCTGATGCTGACCGTGAAGTCCTTTTGAAAACTCAGAATTGTTTTGGATGATTTTGGAACCACGGGTCGCTAAATGTCAATCCGTGAAAACAGGGTACTAAAGTGAACTTTTCCCAAAAAAAAACTAGAGAAACGCCCACATTGTCACGCGAATATTTTTCCACAAAATAGTACTTTTGTTCTCGTGACAATGTGGGCATTTCACTGGTTTATTTTTTGCTTAACTAGGACCAAACCGCATATTTTGTAGACTCATATATACTAATAAATGAAAAATGAAGTAAAAATTCATTTTAGTACATTATAATATGGTCGAGAAACACCAAAGTACTTTTTGATTTATAACTTATCAACCAAGTTACTGATGTTTTATTTTTTGACACTTGAAGGATACACGCGAGTTTCAGTTTGGTGATGTAGTGTCTAGTACAACACGTTCTTGTACATCTATAGCTACAGGAAAATTGTTTTTTAGCATAGAAAAAACGTAGTTCCATGATTGAAGAAAAGTTGACGACAGTTATAGAAGTTGAGAATTAAGGGAATCAACCCAACGAAACCATTTTATCAAAATCATTAAAAAAATCTCCAAGTTAGGAACTATTGCGATTCAATAGTTTGCATGATTGTGATTCAATAATTTATTATGTTGTGATTCAATGATTTATTCTATTGTGACTCATTCATTTGATGTATTGTGATTCAATAATTTTTATTGGTGATATGTAATGATTTTACACTATTGTTATTCAGTAGTTTGCAATATTATGATCAATAGTTTGCTGTCATATGATTTAATAGTTTATTCTAATATAATTTAATGGTTTATTATATGATTCAATAGTTTGTTCTATTATGATTTAATGGTTAAGTTTGTAATGATTCAATGGTTTGATCTTCTGTAATTTAATAGTTATTTAATAGTTATGACTCTTGTGATTCCATGGTTTAGTCTCCTATGATGTAATAGTTTGGTCTGATATAATTTAATTGTTTATCATAATATTATGATTTAATAGTTTGATCTGTCATGATTCAATGATTTTATTTGTTATAATTCAATAGTTTGGTCTTCTCTGATAAATGAATTTGTCTTTTTTGATGATGGGATATAATAGTTTGGTGTCCATCAAAGCTTCTTTTTTCTTCTATATTGGCCGCATTATTTAACCCCAATTTTGAAACCCCTCTCTATCAACAACCTCGATCTCTCTATAAATAACCTCCTTTATTTTCTTCTCTAACATTGTCGATGGTACTGTTGTTTTGAAGGTTGAGGTCTCCCTCCCGTTAGTTGCGGACACGTTGAGGTAAGATTCAATTCTACCAATGCTCTATTCTATTTTTGAGGAGGTCTTTGTCGTACTTCATACTAGCATCATTGTACAAACACTTAGTAGTCTAACCTCGCTAGCAATCAGAGCTCTGACCTCTTCTTTCTTCTCAAGAACTAGCAACCACTTCATCGTAATCCTCTCTCTCTTTCTTCTTTTGTTTACAACAATACTATATATATAAAAATAAAAATGTCTTGCTTGCCTGAGCTATTAGATTAGTTAATAACGATCCGAGTAAGGACCATCATAGTCATGTAACCAAATAAACATACATGACTAAATCTAAACTCAATATATGCAGCCTTCCGGACTAACCCACCATTTTATACTACACATGATGTTTATAGTAATAACGTGACTTGTCAGCTCAACTCGCAGTATTCACGTTGACGATGTTGTGGCAAGCCAAAAAAATCCTCATTCACGTGAGTATAGGGAGATGTAATGACGAGTCATATTATCTACACAAACATGACATACCATACCTGATTGTCAGAAAATTGAGAAGGCTACTTATGTCTTTTCAAATTTTCCCAAACATAAATATGTGTGAGCACGAAAGTAAAAACTAAGCTCAAGTAAGTTTCTTTATGAGTATATATTTTCAGTTTTTAGTTCTTTAGGTTTTTAACTCTACTCTTGGACAACTATTTCAAATTTTCATAACATTTTATATCAATGATTAATTCTTAATTGGCCAAATTTATTTTTGATTACCTTGAAAGTTGCAATGTCATCTAAGAAACGAGAAATCCTCCCCGCTGCTTCAAGGATGTAGTCTCCTTTTAGCAACCAATTGTATGCGTCTAAGTTCCCAAGCTCTGTCATTCCGATCAAGGAAATGGCGGCGGTTACTATGGCTCCGCCAGTACATGTTGCCGTTTTTTCCATGCTCTCCTTGAAGGCCGGAGAGTAACTGCTGTTTGTCCAATCACGTTCAATCTGATCAGCTTTAACTATCTCTTTTACCTGCAGACAAGTTAGAACAACTGTCTTTAAATCCAAGCTTAATCAACCGCATTTGGGTTATTAAATATAATTCTGGTATATATAATTGTAACTCTAATCATAGCATGAATTATGTGCTTCAAAGAGGATATAACTGTTATGATTTATCTAAACTGTAATCCGTAACCCAAAGATCTCATGTAAACTATTAAGATTAACCGAATGCGGAAGCGTACCTGAATCCATAGCGAATAACGTGATCACAGAAGACGGGTTGGTCTTCCGAGTTATGACAAACCTCAAAGAGTTCCTTCAGTTCTCTTTGACCTAATCTCAATGGGAAGAGTAATGTAGCGGCTTGTCTAACCCGGGGATCATGACCCTAATTTATAAGGGGTAAACCCTATTTCCGTAATTACGGTTTTGCCCATCACAAAACCCTAATTTGCCTGATGTCTCTACACATTAAAGGCCCACACCCTATTAGATACATTAAAGCCCAAACCTTATTTGATCACTTTTAAGTGGGCTAAACCAGACATGACAGCCCATTACATAATTATTTCACATATAAGTCCAATGTT
>SOPF01027490.1:43748-55278 GCA_012979155.1 Hypericum perforatum
TAATTATTTCACATATAAGTCCAATGTTGGATTAAAGATCCAACAATAACAACTTACAAAATCGATTGTAATAGAGACCGCGTATGATCTCCCTTCACGTGTTGCAACATCATTCATTTTGTCAAATGCATCCAAGAAAGCTTTGTATAGATGTTTCAAGTAATCTTTTGGAAGCTCGTCGAGTACATCTTTGTTCCATCTGTAATTTATTAACGATGTTCCGGGGCATGACTAGTCATAATCAATATCGTGCAATTACTCAATCGACTAATGTTGACGTACATTTATGCAGATATTAAACAAACCTAAGCGTGCAGGTATAGCATCCGTGAAGGCGGTGAGTTCTTCGTATGTACCATAAGCATCATATGTATCGTCGAAAAAGGTCAAGAGGTATAATATTTTAGCATAAACTATGCGTGCGTATGCATAACAGGGCTCGTAAAACTTACACATACTCCAAAAAGTACAATTCTACCAATCTGCAAATAATAAAAAGAGGCATTCAACATCAAGGTTAATTACAAGCTTATGATCATTTCCTTTATAAAAATAATTTAAATTGTTATACATACTTGAAGAGGGCTTGGAGCTCATGTCGATGAAGTGATTGGACCCGGTTGAAATCCAGTTCTGCAAACTTGAGCAACAACTCATTCATGTCGTTATCTGATTTGTAATTAGAAATGAATTGTTGGGCTTTCAGCCTAGGCATTGCCTTGTGTAAGGGAATCTTCAATGCGCTTAATATTTGATTTGCAAAATGAGGTTCTGATTGGGCGACCAGTCGTTTCAGATGAGTTGTGGTAAATGTCAGAGCTTCGTCCAGAATATCCTCTACGAGCATGTTTAAATGGGCTGCTTCAAACAGACTTAAAATGCTTCTGGGATCTTCAGTAAGATACTCCTCAAACTTACCATTTTCAGAATTTAGGAACCTTTTAAAAACATCTGTGAAATTGTAGAAAGATATTAACTAAAATAACATATCGCAAAATGAACACCTATAACCTTAATTGAATTTCTTCACGCTTAGTCACAATGGTAAGCAATAAAATGAGTCTGTACGTCAATTATTTTTTTTAATCCGTCTTCTAGTATCCAAAAGTGGTGAAAATAAATACTAAATTATTGAACTAATTGGATCTTAATATTACTAAACTGGTAGGATTCTAAAATTCTTCTTAGTAACCCATTTCAACAATGTCGACAAGTTATATGAGATCGTAAATGTAGGTTTTAATCATGCGATTATCACAAATTACATAATTACACTATAATTACAATTAATTACAAATTAACGTAAATAAAGTGTTACTACCTCTTGTAACGTGACCAAGATTCGTCCGGGAGGTCGAGGGCGAGGTGCTGATCGAGGCTCGATCACAAACGAAGTGGATCTTGAGCTCGGAAATCACGATTGTCCTCGAACGTCAATCTTAAGGAACTACAGGTACTAAACCGTAATAGTCACTTCTGAGTGTAAATCTGAGTGGATCTGGGTATGGCAAAAGTGCCATTTAGTCACCCACGAAATCCCTTTTATAGAGAAAAATCCAAATTAGTTGCATGGAGAGTTGGTGCCACTTGGGCCCAATCTCTCATGCAAACTTTGGATTTAGTAGGAGCTCGCCCAGCTCTAATACAAAATATCCAATTTGGATTTTTGTGGTGTTGGGCCAACAATCTCCCACTCATTCATTGTTGATCACAATCTACAATGGATGCTACAAGGGCTCAAAATCCAAAAATTAACACTCAATTATTATCGATCACAATCGACAATATACAGATAACGTTTTACAGGATTTCGTGCGACCAGCACATGTCGAGTATGTTAGCTAAATTCACAAGCACAGTCTTACAGGCTAAGTGAATAAATAGCATCTCGATTTCTCGCATAAGAAAAATGTGCTTTCACCCCAGGACTCATGTCACATTCCATTGTTCACACTATGATTTCAAATAATTTTATTCGTGTCCACTATTGTACTTTTCAATACAATTGGTGTACTTGGACAACGAATCTCGAAATATGATGGACAGAGTTCCTTCTCCCTTAACTATATTCTTTTCAAAATGATTCAGTCTGCTTTTCTAGTCAGTTCTGCCAGGTCGAATCTATAAGTCATAACCTTTTCATGAACTTTCTAAGCTAGCATCACTGAATCATATTTCCAGAATATGTTTAGGATCTTAAAGGCAAAGATCGGGAACCACAGTTCTCAAAACGCAGTCTCACACCAGGGATTGTGAAATCAATGAACTTTTTCATCCCATCCGGTGGTCGAACAGCACATGATATACACATTTTCATGTTATGGTGTAAATTCCTTTACAAAGGAACACATGTCAACTAACACCATACTAGAGTCATAGCCACAGCTTAACTCTAGGCTTTGAGATAGAAAGTATGATAAGTTCCACTTCGTACTTATCATATGGATTACAAAAGATCCAAATGCAATAACTCATTATTACACCCCATAACAAATCTTGCTCTTCTAGCAAGACGACATTATCGCTGTAGGACATTGCACGTCAAAATGTCCAACAGCTACCTCATATCAGTCAAGAATCAACACATTTGACTCCCACTGACGTAAACACCCGTGTGAGTAGGCTACTTCTCTGTCTGACATGTTACACAAGATTTTCATATTGCCAAAAAACAAAATTCTTTATTTATAAATGAAACCATCTTAAACCTAATGACTTTACATGTTTCTCGAACACTTCTCGAGATAACGCTTTAGTCATAGGGTCTGCAACCATATCTTGTGTAGATATGTGTTTCATACACAACTTATTTTGTTTCACTAAACTTCTAACAAAATGAAATTTAATGCCTATATGTTTAGCTCTGCTATGGAAACGAGGGTCCTTAGCATAAGCTATAGCCGCTTCGTTGTCGCAGAATAAATTCACAGGTTCTTCTGAGTTGATCAAGGATAGGTGATTTAAGAATCTCTTCAGCCATACCGCTTCCTGTGCAGCATGAGCCGAGGCTACATATTCGGCTTCCATAGTTAAGAGGGATATGCAAGTCTGTTTCTTGCTGCTCCATGAAATGGCAGCCCCTCCTAATAGAAAAACAAAGTCGGATGTAGACTTGTTCTTATCAATGTCACCACCCCAATCAGCGTCAGTATAACCTTTCAACTTTAGGTCTCTACCTTGATAGCAAAGTGAATATTCTGTAGTGGCATTCAAATACTTCAAAATTCCCTTGACAGCTTTCTAGTGAGCATTACCAGGGTTAGATTGATATCTGCTTACAATACTTACTGTATAGCAAATATCAGGTCTCGTACATAACATCACGTACATGAGACATCCAACCGCATTGGCATAAAGAATCTTTTCCATATTCCTTATCTGTTCAGCTGTCATTGGAGATTGGTCTTTGCTCAAATTATGACCTTTTACTAATGAAACATACTTGGAATTGCTATGATTACAATTAAATCGTTCTACTACTTTATGAATATACGTCTCTTGTGAAAGAGACACTATTCTTTTCGAATGATTTCTCGAAATCTTAACTCCGAGTATGTAATCAGCTTCTCCCATGTCTTTCATATCAAATTTGGATGAAAATCAAGCTTTGATTTCGATAAGCAGTTCTATGTCATTTGAGGCTAAGAGTATGTCATCAACATACAAAGTGATGATGACAAATTTCTTACCTGATCGCTTAACATATACACAGTGATCTTTGTCTATCATGATAAAATCATTTGCCATGATGGTTTCATGAAAACGAATATACCACTGTCTAGAAGATTGCTTAAGGCCATAAATTGATCTATTCAATTTGCAAACCTTCTGTTCGCAACCTTTTTAGATGTAGCCCTCAGGCTGAATCATATAGATTTCTTCATCCAATTCTCCATGGAGAAAAGCAGTCTTAACATCCACCTGATGTAATTCTAGATTCATGTTAGCAACCATAGCCAAAATGACCCTAATGGATGTGAATCTAACAACAGGAGCAAAAGTCTCATCATAGTCTATTCTAGCCTGTTGTTCAAATCCTTGCGCAACTAGACGAGCTTTGTATCTTTCGACACTGCCGTCTGAGTTATGTTTGACTTTGAGAATCCATTTATTCCCAATAGCTCTACGTCCTTTAGGTAGATCAACCAGGTTCCAAACCTGATTTTTGGTCATGGAAGACATTTCTTCCTTCATAGCTTTAATCCAATTATTCTTTTGGGGAGATGACAGAGCAACAGAAACATTTCTGGGTTCGTCTACATCCTGAAGTATGGTCAATAGAACTTCTCCTGGATCACCAAGTTTTTTCAGTGATATTAAGGAGGCATTAGCCTCACCTTCGATAACAAATCATCGACGAGGTATGCTGGTTCTACCAGACCTACGGAATTCTCGATTCTAATAAATATCTCTCATATACTCATCATATCTAGGAACCATACTACTACTAGGCGAAAATTCCGTACTCCTACTGGAATAGGGAACCATAAGCCTTTCAGGTCTTAGACGAGCATCTTCCGGACCATGTTGAGATGCAAAATCACTACTTTTCATCTCAGTTCTCCCACTCGGAAGATTAGATCCAGAAGGCTCTGGTTCAAGTGTTTCATAATGATCAAGGTTATCGCTAACCTTTTTTAATTTAGGAAACTCATTCTCCAAAAAGGTGACATTACGTGACTCAATCTCTGTTACATGTCCATTATCCAGTTCACTAATGAACACGTATCCTTTAGATACCTCAGGGTACCTTATAAAGATACTTTTTCTACCTCTCGGTCCTAATTTACCAAAAGCACTTGAGGTAGAATGGATATAAGACGCACATCCCCATGGCTTAAAATAGGACAAATTGGGTTTCCGATTTGTCCACATTTCATAGGGTGTAGTTGTAACAGATTTCGAGGGAACACGGTTGAGAACGTATGCGGTAGTTAGGAGCGCATCTCCATAATAAAATATTGGCAAATTTGCCTCTGCCATCATAGACCTAACCATGTCAAGAAGGGTTCTATTCCTTCTTTCAGCTACCCCATTCTGTTGAGGTGTATAAGGAATGGACAACTGATGTTCAATTCCTTTTTCGACACATAGTGCTTTAAAATCATCTAAAAGATATTCACGGCCACGATCTATTCGTAAAGCCTTTATCTTTCTTTCTTTCTGATTTTCAACAAAATTCATGAATGTCATGAAGCAATTTAATGCTTCTGACTTGTGAGAAATCAGATATATCAGACTATATCTCGAATAGTCGTTAATGAAAGTGATGAAATAATAAGCACCATGTCTCGCCCTCACATTCATTGGGCCACATATGTCTGAGTGAATTAAATCTAATGGAAATTTAGCTCTAGTTCCAGTACCGAATGGTTTTCTAGTACTCTTTCCTTCTAGACACGCAACGCATCTAGGTAAGATAGACTTTTCTATCTTTCCTAGCAATTCGGCCTTAGCTAGACGATTCAAGCATTCTTGGCCCACATATCCAAGTCTAGAATGCCATAGTTTAATATCGTCTTGTGATGAATTAGAACTTACAACAAAAGAAGTACTATCATATGGGACAATATCCAATATAATAAAACCTTCCGATTTGAAACTGCTACCATAGTACACATCATCCAAAAACAGTTTTACAATATCATTCCCAAACAACAAGGAAAAACCTAAAGACATCAAAATAGTAATAGAGACTAAGTTCCTACGAATATCCGGAGCATATAACATGTCATGTAGAATGAGAGCACGTCCACTACTAAAGTGTAAACTGCTGGTGCCCAGACCTTTCACTTCTACTGATGAGTTGTTGAAAAAAAAATGGTCTTTGCTCCATTTGGCAATCTCCGAAATTCAACAAAAGAACTTTGATCTCTAGCTACATGGTCGGTTGCTCCCGAATCTATCACCCACAAAGAATGTGATTCAGCAAGTAGGGTACAAGAAGATATATTAATCTCAATCACATTTGAGTTTGAATGTACCTGCTTAGGCATATTGCAATCTTTTGCAAAATGGCCTTTCTTCTGGCAGTTATAACATTTCACCTTAGAAATGTTAAACGCCTTCTTCTTTTTAGACCCTGAGCTACCAACTTTGACGCCAAGGTCAGCTGCTTTTGGAACAGAAGAATTCTTACCCTTTCCTTTCCCTTTTCCCTTCTTCTTACTCTTGGAGCTATTTGAATTAATCAAATTAGCTTCCGGATAAGATCTTGTAGCTAGAAGAGGATCTTCTTCTAGCTCAAGATGTCTAGCAACATCTTCAAATATCACTAGATTATCAGAATGGGTAAGATTCATCTTCATTTGTTCCCAGCTTGCAGGTAAGGAACGAATGATAGCTTGAATCTGCTGCTCGTCACTAAGCATATGATCGGCCTCAGCCAGGTCACTGATCATGTTGGACATCATTCTAAGATGTTTTCTCATAGTAACTTCAGGTCGTTTCTTGAAGGTGTCAAACCTTATTGTCAAAGCACGTAGCTTTGACACAGAAAACTTTCCGAATTTAGCCTTGAGAGCATCCCAAAGCTCTTTCGCGTTTTCATAAACGCGAAATTGCCTTGTGATGTCATCTATCATGGAGCTTAGAAGAATTAGACGGGCAGTGGAATTCTTCTTTTTCCAAATAGCATAGGCGTCAAGGTTACGCCTATGCTGAGCAGTTGTACCTGTTTCAGGTTCGGGCATGATGACTCTAACCTGCTCAAGAACCTCTTGTTCTTCGAGCACGTATTGAATCTTTATGCTCCAATTATCGTAGTTGTCTCCGTTGAGCCTCAGCTCACGGTTCAACTCAGCAATTATCGTTCTAGATGCTACCGTCATGTCTAAAGGGAATATTTGAAATATAAGCATATATTAGAAATTTGATTTCGGCAATATGAAACAGTTTACTATAATCTCATAACTTTAATTTCACGTAATCTTTGATTAGTCTCGAAATCGAAGTGGGTCGCTAGTGTGCTTCCCATTACCATTCAAGAGTTAATCTATAACTACGATGTATTAAAGTTCACATACAATAAACTCAAGTGGCACATGAATAAAATAAACATAATTTGTTTATTCACGTAGTGCAATTGTACGTAAATACGCATACAAAAACACAAGTATACAGTTTATAAAATAAGTACACAACTTATCATTGAAACATAACATGTACAATACAGTTACATTACACATTATTTTTATTTAAAAAACAAGAAACAACAAATCAAAACATAACAGAAATATCCATATCATGGGATCAGTCCACCCGAAACGGATGCTCGGGTATCCCAGTCTCATACCCCTCATCCTCCTCTGGATCCTCCTCTGGATCCTCGACTAGTCCGTTCTCCACAATAGGACTGCAAAGAACAGGTCGGGATGAGTCCTCGGGTTCAGACCCAAGAGATCTCTCGGCAGCAAGCCTCGAAGGCTCTCCAGGTTCAAACCTGGAAGGACCCCCGAGACCAAAGCTGGAAGGCCCTCCAGGACCTCCTAGATGTACTGCCGGTCGAGGAATGGAATCGATTACCCATACACGTAGGGCAACCGAAAAGATGTACACCACTGTTTGGCTCATGAAATGGTTTACGTCAAAACCGTCTCTTAGGAGCAAAGGGTTAGGTGCACGAAACTCTCTTCTCATTCCTCGAGTTTGGAGGTGATCGAGGAGTCTATAGAGTGCATCAACATGAGTGTACACGGGTGGATTATATAGTTCGGACAACTCTCCACCATGATCTAAGGTGGAGAGTAAGTCACGAAACATAGATATCCAGTCCCGTCCATAGTCGTACGCCCCGTGGTCCATAGCCACTTGCATATCTCTATGTACAGCTATAATGTGATTAGCTATCTCCATCACGTCTTTATTAAGTCTCAAATGACCAAGTCTCATCTGGAGTATATCCCGTCTCAGGGCTATCAAATCCACAGGAGGTCTCCGTCCATCCGACATCGTATCTGGCAACATATGCAAGATAATTTCTCGGGTCAGATCACATATCTCCTAAGAAATTAGATTCGAAAAAAAAATTTCCAAATCTCCAATGTTCCTAATGTCATGAAATGGATAAGTCATAATAATTTCCGAAACACATTCCAAAAATTATTCAAGTTATTTTAAAACAATCACTTATTTTAAAAAACTTTAAATAATTTTGAATTTCAATTGAATAAAAAAAATTTATCCAATTAAAAACAAAATTTAACCAAATTTTGACTTAAAACAAATTTAAAATCGAAATTTGGGATTTAATTGAATCAAATTAAATCCAAAAGGACTAATTTGAAATTAAATTAAATCAAACTAGTACCAAAATAGGACTTAAAACAAATTTAAATCAAATTTTGGACTCAATTGAATTAAAATTTTGTCCAAAAAAGGACTAAATTGAAAAACAATTTTGCAAAACAGTACTGAAATCGGACTTAAAACTGCATTAAATCAAATATCAGGACTTAATTGTATTAAAAAAATTGTCCAGAAAGTCATTTTCAAAATACAATTTTCAAAATAGTTTCGAATAGGGACTGAAATCAACATTTAATCAAAATTCGGAACCAATTTGAATCAAAAAACATTTCCGTAAGGATCAAATCGAAAAACAATTTAAATCCAGACAGATCATTTTAAAAAATTTCAGTCGGGTATTTAAGATATTTCGCAAAAACACAAAATACCGAAAATACCCCCGACAGATTTCACCCTCCCCGACCTTCTTCTTCCTTCTCTCTCCCGAGTCCGAACCCTAAAATATCCTCCGACCACCGCGACTCAACGGCGACGAGTCGTCCAACACCACCGATCGGAAATGACTTGCCCCGACCTCTTGATCACAGCGGTACCGCTTTCAGGCATCGTCGGTGCTCGGTTCGTCAACACGGAGGAGATCTCTTCTCGTCGGTGCCGAAGCTTCCAACGACAAGTTCTCATTACTCCGGCCACGACAACGGACAAAACAGGTATGAAAATGATCGGAATACATCGGGGAACAAGATGGAACAAATATCCGGCTTTGAAATCACCGGATTTGGCCGGAAAATGATTTTGTTTGAATCGAACGAAAAATCCCCAAAACAGGCGAGGGTTTTCAAAATCGGGGCGACAAATTACAATTTGGTCACCGAACTTCGGCGTGAAACCAAATGATTCCAGACGACCAAAAACTTTCCAAAAAGCTCTCGGTTGACCAAAAATCATCACAAAAAACCCCAAAAAACAATCTGATCTTAATGATAAACTTGATCAACACAATAATCAACATAAATCATTGAATCAAATCGACATGCAACATCAAAAACACAGATTAACAATGCTCTGATACCATTTGAAGGTTTTAATCATGCAATTATCACAAATTACATAATTATACCATAATTACAATTAATTACAAATTAACGTAAATAAAGTGTTACTACCTCTTGTAGCGTGACCAAGATTCGTCCGGGAGGTCGAGGGCGAGGTGCTGATCGAGGCTCGATCACAAACGAAGTGGATCTTGAGCTCGGAAATCACGATTGTCCTCGAACGTCAATCTTAAGGAACTACAGGTACTAAACCGTAATAGTCACCTCTGAGTGTAAATCTGAGTGGATCTGGGTATGGCAAAAGTGCCATTTAGTCACCCACGAAATCCCTTTTATAGAGAAAAATCCAAATTAGTTGCATGGAGAGTTGGTGCCACTTGGGCCCAATCTCTCATGCAAACTTTGGATTTAGTAGGAGCTCGCCCAACTCCAATACAAAATATCCAATTTGGATTTTTGTGGTGTTGGGCCAACAGTAAATAATAAGAAGAATCTATGACTAAAGACTTCTTCGATTTACGACATCAATAACAGGGATAAAAACAAATAAAAAAGTACATAAAACAGTGGAACATAATTAACTAAGAAACATGGATATGTAGTTTGAGGATATGAATTACCTGATGATATTTCAAACCCGTATTGTCTGAATACTCGAAAAACAACAGCAACCGTGTGAAGGTCATGGTCCTTATCATCGAGAAAGTTAAGGCTTGAGTGAAAAATTCTTTGTAACTGTTCGTCTATCTCAGCTTCGAAATGGTATGACACTCCAAGACGACATAACAAGTCTTATCAATTTTACCTTCTCAAGATCATCATCACTTGAGAAAATAGCCAACACAAAGGCCTTAACCTTCTTCTCCAATGCTTCTGTTTGTCTACTACACAACTCAAGTTCCTGTATTAATACACATTATAGTCACTTGAAAGAGATCTCTTTTATATATATAACATATATTTTTTATATATATAATATATATATATATATAAAATAAGGGTAAATTATATCTGACCCTTATAATTTGGCATATTAATGCTCGTTCTTTTGTCATTCACAAATTAATTAAAAAACTCTCTCAATATGACAAATTTATATCATTTGGCCGCTGTCATCGGAACCGGCAAATCTCTCCAGCAAGAAAGTATAGAAAATGACAAAATATACCATTCTACTAAAAAACAAAAAAAAATACTTTCTTCTTCTCCCTCTTACCACTTCATCTCCTTCAACCATCCAACACTAACTATGAAAAACGCCAGCAACCAAGAACGTACACAGTAAAGCCCAGCTCCACTGGTCCTGGAGATCTTCCGCCGGTTGGACTCCAAGTCCACTCGTGGCGACTGCTCCCTCGTCTGCAAGCGGTGGCTCAACCTCGAGCGCCTCACCCGCACCACGCTCCGCCTTGGCGTGTCCGGCATTCCCGACACTTTCGTCGGCCTCCTCTCCCGCCGGTTCCAGAATGTCACCACCGTCCACGTCGACGAGCGGTTACCCGTCGCAACGCATCTCGACTATGTAAGGCCCCCACCCAGACCCTAACCGATTAAGAATTGGGAATTGATAGATATTACTCCAAGCATCTGGAATATGTAAGAATTGGGAACTGATTGGAATTACTTTACCGGATAAAATATTTTTCGGATTTAGGATTAATAGGTTTTGGCAATTGAGATTAGGGATTCGGTGGCCACATATGAAAAACGAGGGATTAATAGGTTTTTCGCGGTGAAGTTAAGGTGGAGCTAGTTTATTCTGATATGCGTGTCGTTTGTGGCCTGTGGGCCCAGGGATTAATAGGTTGCCGGTGCCTTACGTCGTTGTTTTGGCCGGTGAAATTGAAGATTGACTCGCTTCTAGTCTAAAATTTCTTCTTCACCGACGGCCATGGTGGAGGTTGAGGTTAGAGATAAAATTGGAAAGACTGCGTGAATAAATATATAAAGAGCTAGGCTAGGCATTGACAAGATGGAGTTTGGGTTTTTAGATAATGTTGGTGTTAGGTCGTTTAATTGGTTTTGCCGGTGGAGGAAGAGGGTGGAGGAGGAGGAGGAGGAGGAGGAGGATTGAGGAAGAGGAGTGAGAGTCTTTTTTTAGGATAGGGGTATATTTGTTATTTTCGGTACTTTTTCGCCAAAGAAATTTGTTAGTTATGGCGACAGGGTATAAATAATATAGGGAAAAGAATCTTTAAGTACCCTGTGGTTTGCAAAAAAATCACTTT
>SOPF01027490.1:55678-97770 GCA_012979155.1 Hypericum perforatum
AGTGATTTTTTTGCAAACCACAGGGTACTTAAAGATTCTTTTCCCAATAATATAAATATAAATAGTATAAATTCGCCATAACGAGAGAATTTTTTAATTGATTTGCGAATGAGAGTGGGGTCAGCATTAAATATGTCAAACTAGAGGATGTTAGATATAATTTACCCAAAAAATAATACACACTATAGTCAATTGTAATATATATATAATTTATCCAAAACCTAACCAAACCTAACTCAACCCGAACGAACCCACATCCAATTCAACTCTATGGGCCGTAGAAAATATGATATGACTAGGATTGAGCTAAAATTTTACAAGAAGTATTTTAAAAATACACATAATTTATGAAATACAATTCAGAAATTTTAGAGGTACGAAATTTTTTTTTATTTTTCGAAATGCTGAAACTTCATAAAATCGTATAAAATAGAAAATACATCTAATTAAGTTAAAACTCGTCCTAAAGATGCATTTTGATTCCTAAATTTATTATAGATTCTAAAGTTTTATGGGACAAGTTTCAACTCAATTAGATGTATTTTCTATTTTTATACAATTTTACATAGTTTCAGTGCTTTGAAAAATTCCGGGCCTCTAAAATTCCAAAAAAGTTTTTCATAAATCATGTGTATTTTTAGGATGCTTCTTGCAAAATTTTAGCTCAATCTGAGTCATATCCTATTTTCTACGCCCTATTGGGTTGAATTGGATGTGAGTTCGGTCGAGTTGAGTTAGGTTTGGTTAGGTTCTGATTAAGGAAGAGGCAATATCGTAGTTTTGGGACCAAAGTAATGGAAAATTGGTGAGATATGACTGAGTTGATAAGTTTTAAACCATAGGATAATAAAGTGATTTTTGAACAAACCACAACATACTTAAAGTGACTTTTCCCAAAAAATTATTTGGTTGATACAAGAAGGTATTAAAATTGCCAGAAAAATCTTAACGATAACAATGCAAAAGACGCTACATTGTTTTGCTCCAAGAAGTACCAAGAACTTGATAAAAAGTCACGTAATTCTTAAGCTTTTATAAGTAGAGCGAAGTTATAAATATAATAATTAATGGATACATACTCTTTAATCTTCAATTTTACACTCATTAGTTCTCGTAAATATATTTTGCAATGATAATTTTGTCGAATGCAAGATATGTACTTACGAGCACTATAAAATAGCAAATGAAGTTACTTTTTTGAAAAAATAATTCCTGGTATATACAAGAAAGTATTAACGATGCCCAGAAAACCTTAACGATGATGATCTGAAAGATTCTCGGAGGGATGGAACTGCCGTCATAAGCCACTGCGGCCTCCACGAGGTGGGTCTTCTTCCACAGTTCAGTGCAAATATTTTCCTTTTTGTCGATTATTTTATGTTAGCTCGTGATTTCTCCATCATCTATAAATAGATGACACTAATTTAAATCAAATGATAAGTAGTCGAGAATTAGGATGATAGGGCAGGAGGCGAGATAGAACTTTTGGAATAATATAAATACATATTTATGACCAAGTGAGTAATTATTATGCACTCAAAATTATGCATGAAAATCTACCCAATCAACTTGCCATTTAGATAATAAAATGATGTCGTATTAGTCTCTGTAGTAAGTCAAATGAATATTTTATCATCGTTAACTAGAGTGGACTGTATATAATCAAGGATTGCAAAGTACAAAGACCAAACAATCAAATTGAAATTTCATATTCTGAAAATGAAATCGATGAAACACAAATAAGTAAAGTATATTTTTCCGTATTTGTTTCCGTAGAGCATAGTTTATTGTTTGAGAATTGCTATTCTATAGCATCATTATGCTATAACTTTCTTATTTTAAGGAGTAATAGCACATCTATGGGTTCTAAAAAATAAAATAAAAACTTGAAGATATCGTCGTCACCTTTAATCATGTTTGATCCTTTTGTTTTGTATGTGAAGTTTGATTGTACAGAAATTGCGAGCTGCTGTACAATTACTTTATCTATGGTTGGCAAGGAAAATAATAATTAGATAACCAACTTTATAAAGTGGTGCACCTGCTTTCGCTCTTGTTATAATAGCTTACAATCACATAATGTATACTTGGGTTGACAAAATCTTCAATATTTATAATTATTTATAATATAATTATAAGTATTGAAGTTTTTGTCAACTCAAGTATAAGTATTAAGCAAATTCAAATAAGTAAACTCAGAATAATCATCAATGAATGTTATAACATATGTTTTACCACCTTTAATAATATGCTCTTTATTATCATATATATCAGTATTAATTAATTTAAGTAATCTAGTTGATCTAATAACACTTTTAATTCGTCAACTTAGATTAGCACAATATTCACATTTATTAATAATAAAGTTCTTAGATAATTTTTGAATTAATTCATTTTTCATCATACGATTCATAGTATTATTATGATATATCTTAATCTAGAATACCAATTAACGTGTTCATAAATATTAAATAAAAAATCAAAGAAGTAAGTGGAAGATGTAGTCTTATTGTAGTCAATATCCATTTTTGATGTAGCTTTTGCCTACACATTTTCAATTCTTAGTGACAGTCACATTTTGGCCACAAAATGCGACTTCAAAACTATTCTCATCTATTTTAAGAACCAATACAAGATTTTTTCTCACAGCGGGAATATGATACATATTTTTCAAAATAATATTATTTTCTAAAGTGAGGGAAGAACAATAGCTCTGATGGCAAGAACTTCGGTTGAAGACGCATTTCCCATATAGATAGATTTGACCTCTTTCATCACTTCATATGTCTTGAACAAACTCTTATTTAGTAAGCCATGACAGGTTGCTCCCGAATCAATCCATCAATCTGTAGTGTCATAATTGACAAGGCAAACTTTGAACATAATAGCCACAAAATCTTTTTCGTCAACAATATAGGTTTGTTCCTTTTTCTTGTTTCCTTTTTGGTGAAGGAATTCTCTGGCATAGTGACCATATTTACCATACACATAGCAATTACTTTTCTCCTTCTTTTCGTTGTTGTTCACATTTCTATTTTCTTAAAGTTCTTCTTTTTTTGGATTTTCTTTGGTTGCCCTTGGAAAGAAAAAAGAAGTGTGACACACTCCGGAACAGGTTTTTTATTTTTGTATAGATAGTCAAAAATAAAGTTATGCAGACGAAAATGTAATAGTGCAAGGATAGAGTCTCGGATTTGTGATTTTCAAGGAAAAACACAAGATAACAAGACGAACTAGGAGAAACCCTAAAATTTATAATCAAATTCAATGAACCAAAACAATATACTAGATGTCCTATTTATAAGAAACCTATTAACTAAAATCCTAATAAAAATCAAACTTCTAATGATAATGCAAAACATAAATATAATTAATAAATTTATAGATAACTAATAAATTATATTCATCCTTATCTCCATCATTCTTCCTTGGTTGGAGAAATTCATCATCGAATTTGGTAACGCAAGCCAATTGGAATCTTTGTTTATATACTCTTGAACAACTTCGAGCGACACTGAGACACTGGATATCGTCTATCCAAGCAAAATAGATACTTGAAAAGTAGATAACCGCAAATATGCTCCCGATAGAAGGCCATAAATTCATGTGTTGGAGCAAAATTTTCAGCATCCTTAAGATTGTTCCACAAAGTCAACAACGGAGAAGCTGCAATATAATCAAACCTGTCTGATGCGTCCAAACTTGGATCAAAATACGTGCAAGAATACACGATCGCACAAGTAATAAAGTGATAAATTTCGTCTCCACAGGGATTGAAAAGGAAGACTTTGTTTGTCAAGTACCGGTTTATGTGTCCCTAAATCTTAAGCTAAGCTAAGCGAATCGATCGTTTGGGTTGTTGATACTTCTATGCTACACTCTCAATATTGTTATGAGCCTAAGTTTGTCAGGCCTAGATTCACTAAGAATATCAAGTTTACTGCAATAAACGAATGAAGGTTATAATCTAAACCAAGTTGTCATCCTTGATCATGAAATAAGCATTCATTGGATCTAGCTTAAATAGGGAATTCAAATATAGAAATAAACTTATAACCAAAGAGAATGAAAGTACGTTGATGATATCAAATCCAACGTTGTTACAATATTCTCCAGAATAATTCAAGAACATAAAATGAAATCTAACAAATCAAAGTTCTAGCTTGGAGGTTTCTCTAGCTAAGCTATGGATGATCTTCTCTCTCCAAGGTTCTCTTCTCTGCCTTCCTACTCCCCCTCTTTTCCTCTCTCCAAAAGTGTGGGCCAACCAAGCTTTAGACCAAGCCAAGTGAGAAATTAGGTGAGCACTTGTGCATGTCCCCTGTCGAAGGCTAGCATATGCTGGGAAGCCAGCGTACGCTGGAGTTGCATTTTGTACTTTTTTGCCTCTCGTGCTTCTCCTGGCTCGAACAAGGCCAACATACGCTGGGAAGCCAGCGTACGCTGGGGTTCACTACTGTCTCCTTTTCTTGTCTTTCTTTCAAGCTTCCAATTTTTTCCCTGACTTATCGCCTATGTCCACCGATCCTTGCTCCAACTCCTTGGATGCTCCAACCACCTATAAAACACACAAAAACAATAGACATTCTTCTCCTCGACTAATCAAACAAAATGAAACAAAATATAGACAAGACTCGACTTAACAATTCCTCAAACATGACAAAAACTTAACAAACTAAGACTAAATGAATGTATGTTATCACATGCATCACACCCCCACACTTACTTCTTTGATTGTCCCCAAGCAAAGTGCATCAAAAAACCAACAAGTGGTGCCTTCAAAATTCAAACATTCATCACAAGATCATCCCCACAATTACACACATCACATCCTTGAGCATTATGAATACAAAATCCATAGACAACTACACCCTCAATCATTTAATCATGTTTTCACACCTAGTATTCCAGACTAGAGAGTTTACCACTCAAAGGATAGGATTGATTTAAACTCACAAATTTATGGTAGTCAACTATCTTACTCTCGTGTGCACATTTGAGGTTCAAAAATGCTAAACATCATACCAAAACACACTCGAAACAAAATAGATCGTGCCATAGGAGGGACTTTTATTGGGTTATAATAGGGCTAAAGGTAAAGGTGGGAAGATATAAGTATGGGTAATAGGTAAACCACCCAATCCAAGAAGCTAAATACAAATTTCTAACTCTCGTCTATTCTATGTATCTCACCTTTTTCTCTTGATCACTCATTTTCATTGTATCCCAAATCCTAAAGACCATTTTATTTTGTTCGACTTGCTCACTTGGTTCCTTGTACTTTTCTTAACTTACATGCTCAATTCTTTCTTTCTTTTCACTTTCCTTTTTGATTTTTCACTTTTTTGCTTTTCCATCTTTCCATTTTCTTTTCTATTTTTTCTTTGAGTATAAGGAATACTATTTTTTTTCTTTTTGCAAGTCAAGCCTTTACACTCTCATGGTCTTAACTACGTGCACCCTCCAAACTATACTACTATATGAACCTTTACACAAATTTCCCAAAAATATAATCCTAAAGCTTCCTCGGACGGATAGTCAAAGATGAAAAAATTCATGAAAAAGGTTATATAATAGCTTACATATAATATTTCAGCGAATAGGCTCAAACTCAAAGGGGTATGCAATGGATAAGATTGGGTTTTTGGCTCTACGACTCTAGGCTTATGACAAAATAGCCCTCGACACTTTCTACCTTATTGAGTTATGCTAGGTAATTAATCAGCACTTCTGTTGCTCAAATTATGCACACACCTCATGAATAAAATGAGAACAAGTTATCCTCGCTATCGGCTCAAAAATCTCATAAGGTCACTCGTTAATTCTCTAGTCTAGTATTCCAGGTGTAACGACTAGCCTAAATGATCGAGGATATAATTGTTATGTATTAAAATTCACTTTGTTCAAGAATGTTTAATGCATGATATGGGATTTTTCTTATGACAAAAAGTTCAAAATTTCTGAGGATTTTTCATCATTTGCAAAAGACTCTTAACACACTTCAATCAAAACACAAAACACACACAAAATAGACTCGATCACATGCGTAAAACAAGTTACTAAAAGGCACAGCAAGATCAACGTAGATAACATCACATAATACATACAATGCACCCCCACACTTAGAAGATACATTGTCCCCAATGTGTGAAGGTAAACATACAAATGACAAGAACAAATCATATGAAAACTAGAAATAAAACTATTTAAACAATTAAAAAGAAAATAAAACAAGAGAAGGAGAAGATAAAGCCTGTTTAAGAAGATGACGGTGGTAGTGGTGGTGGAGTTTGGAGGTGATTCCGAAGCTATTCCCATTGAGCGTGGTTGAAAGCCTGGTCCTCCTGATATTGCTGCCAGCGAGCTACTTGGTCAGCTGCATTGCTCCACACTTTAATCTTCAGATTGCCAATTCAATGGGTGAGGTTGTTGATGTTCGCTTGTTGCTTTGGAACTTGGACATTTTCCTCTTCTTGTAGGCGCTTCCGATCACCCTCACATTCTAGGTATAGAGTGATTTCATAAACTCTGGTGCCGTGCTCAATTGAGCTAGTCATGGACATTAGGTGCCATTTGACCAGCTGATCACGATCAATGGTCGATGGCCCTAATGTGCTTTCTGGCATCGGTGGATCTGCAACAAACTTACGAACAAGCATAGCAACAATGTGGCCAAGCCCTAGCCACTGGGTATTAGGCAATTTCAATGTACGTTTAATCATATCAATAATCAATGCAAATGTGTTAAACGGGCATTGGTGCTGTGCACAAGCTAATGCATATAGTTGGGTTTGTATGACTCGACTGCTCTCAATTGATCACTAAAGCATGCAGCTATAAAATGATGCATGATACACCAATGGAGCTCTCTAATAACTACGCAAGGGGATTGTGTCTTATAGCAAGCTAAACCCATTAGGGCCTGCCATGTGCTATGTGCAGCGGCATCAGTGGAAAAATCTAGAATAGACCCTCCCCCATGCTTAATACCTATCAGTTTACGCACCACTTCCTCATCTACGGTTATCATCGTGCCATATAAACGTGCAATAAATGAAGAGTTATTCAGAGTAACAACCACAGTGCTATAAAGTTTGACAACAGTAGCAGAATTCACTTTAACTCCATAAAAAATTCCCAACCTAGTGCAACCATTACCTCCTGTAGTTCATGCTCACAACCAGCCCAATGCATCTCACTCCAATCAATCAATTGATAGATTATAAACTTACAATTGTGAAATTTATGATATCTCTCACCCTCCCATTCTTCAAGAATAGTGAAAGAAGCCTTACACCTTTGAGTCAGATTGACTGGTCGAGATGAGCGTGAGCCTTTGCCCTCTTCCATTGTGGCGCACTCTGGCGACGCTTGTTGGTAGGTCTTTTTCCTATAGAGATTTTGGCGAGCAATGGCTATGATTGTTGGATTGATTCGAAGGCCTCTGCAAAGAGAATAAAGCCCAGTCATCGGATTATGAATTTGTTGACGGATGAGCTTGGATTTTGCAAAACAAGATCAAATTAGGGTAGGTTTTCTTTTTGGAGGGAGTTGGAGGAATTTGAAGGAAGGGAGAAGTGAGGGAGAAGAAGGGGAAATCGGGGTTTTAGTCTGATTTCCCAAAGTCTAGCGTATACTGGGAAGCCAACATAAGCTGGGGTTGCCCACTGCCTTTTTTTATGTTTTCTCCCGAACATGGCCAGCATACGCTGGGGTTAGCTTCTACCTCACTCTTGTGTTTTGCTCCCGAACAAGCTATTGATCTGTAAAACTGACAAAACGACATATTTTTCGAGGGTAACCATATATACATTCCCCTAAAAACCTACAAACTCAGGGAAACTCGGACGAATGACGCGAAAATTTCAAAATAAAATTGAGTGAAAGAGAAGGATGTAGTTCTAAGTTAATGTCATTAGCTTGACGGTAATATAATCTTACTGAGTTGCATCGATAAGATGATTATGGGACTCTCGGTTGTCGAACTTATCACCCATATGTAGATTCAATCTTTGCCATTTACCTTAAACTCTGTATTTGTGTTGTTATCACGAATTTGGATAGCACCATGCAGAGAGACTTTAACAACTGTGTATGGACCCGTCCATCAGAACTTAAGCTTTCTTGGAAAAAGCTTGAGTCGCAAGTTGTACAATAGTACCTGTTGACCAACAGAAAACTCTCGGCGGAGAATCTTCTTATCATACAACCTCTTGGTTCATTCATTGTATAGCCGTACATTATCATAAGCGCTTAAATGAAATTCCTCCATGGCTTCAAGTTGCAACATTCTTTTCTTGCCAGCCTTCTCAAGATTTAGATTTATCCAACGGAGAGCCCAATAAGCCTTATGTTCCAGCTCAACTGGAAGGTGGCATGCCTTCCCATTGATTAGTTGGTAAGGAAACATACCTATCGGGGTCTTGTAGGCTATCCTATAAGCCTATAATGTATCGTCCAGCTTGCTGGACTAATCTTTCTGCGATGGGTTGACAGTAGCCTCTAAGATTCTCTTGATTTCTCGATTAGAGATTTCAACTTGTTTGCTGGTCTAAGGGTGGTAAGCTATAGCTATCTTATGTTTAACCCCATACCTTGCTAGTGCATTGGCTAGTAGGTTATTGCGAAAGTGTTTGCCACCATCATTGATAAGGATTCTTGGAGTACCAAATCGACTGAAGATATTCTTCTGAAGAAACTTGATCACCACCTTGGCATCATTGGCCGAAAGTACAATAGCTTCTACCCATTTTGAGACATAGTCCACTACAAGAAGAATGTAAATATTTTGATCATATAAGACAAATGGACCCATGAAATCTATACCCCACATGTCGAATATCTCGGCTTCCATGATACCCGTCTATGGCATCTCGTGATGACAAGAAATGTTGCCCATCCATTGATAGTGATCATACTTTCGTACAAACTCGGCGGCATCCTTAAAGAGCATAGGTTAATAGAAACCACTTTGTAACACCTTGGTCGTTATGCGTTCTCCTGCGAAGTGACCACCATAAGGAGAGTCATGATAGTAGTGTAGAATGAGTTCTTATTCTTCTTGTGGTACACATCTCCTCAGTAGTTGATCTTTGCCTTGCTTGAACATGTATGGTTTATCCCACACATAGTATCTGACATCCTGCAAAAACCTTTTCTTCTTGTCATAAGATATGTTAGGAGGCATAATGTTGCTTACAAGGTAATTCATATGGTCAGCATACCATGGAATGGAAATGACATCTAATTCATACAACTGCTCATCCAGAAAGAATTCATAGATAGGAAGAGAAAATGTTACCGATGTGTGTTCTAGGCGCGAGAGATGATCTGCAACTGGGTTGTTTGCGCCTTTTTGGTCTTAAATTCCTATATCAAATTCTTGGAGGAGGAGGATCTATCTAATAAGCCTTGGCTTAGCATCCTTCTCGTTGAATAGGTAACGGATAGCTGCATGGTCTGTGTACATTATCACTTTGCTACCAAGTAAGTAAGCTCGAAATTTGTCGAGGGCAAAGATCATTGCAAGGAATTCCTTCTCCATTGTCGCATAGTTGATTTAAGTGTCATCCAACATACGACTGGCATAATAAATGGCATGGAATCCTGTAGTCTTCTTTTAACCAAGCATCGCTCCAACAGCTTAATCACTTGTATCACACATAATTTCAAACAGGAGCTTCCAATCTGGAGATATGATCACTGGTGCCGACACGAGTGTCTTCTTTAGTTTGGTGAAGGCTTCTTGGCATGCTTCATCAAACATGAACAGAGCTTCCTTCTCAAGCAACCTATAAAGAGGCTTGGTTATCTTTGAGAAATCTTTAATGAAGCACTGATAGAACCAAACATGACTTAGGAAACTCTGTATTCCCTTAATGTTCAACAGAGGTGGTAGTTTGTCGATGACCTCCACTTTGGCTTTGTCAACCTCCAACCCCTTTCTTGATATCTTGTGACCCAGTACCACATCTTCTGTCACCATGAAGTGACACTTTTCTCAGTTAAGCACCAAGTTGGTCTCTTTGCATCTTTCAAGCACCTTACCCAAGTGTGATAAACATTCTTGATATGAATCTCTGACTGAGAAGTCATCCATAAATATCTCGATCTGCCGCTCCACCATGTCCGAGAAAATTACCATCATGCAACGCTAAAAAGTTGCATATGCATTATATAAACCAAAAGGTATACAATGGAAAGCAAATGTACCATAGGGGCAAGTGAATGTTGTCTTCTCCTGATCCCTCGGTGCAATGGCAATCTGGAGATATCCTAAATAGTCATCCAAGAAGCAATAAAAAGTGTGCCCTACCAACCTATCCAACATCTTATCAATAAATAGTAGTGGAAAATGATCCTTCTGAGTTGTCTTATTGAGCTTATGGAAGTCAATGCAAACTCTGTGGCCTACTACCATCCTTGTCGGTATAAGCTCATTATTGGCATTGGAAATGATAGTGATGTCTTCTTTCTTCGGTACACATTGCATTGGGCTCACCCACTTTGAGTCCGAAATGGGGTAAATGATACTGACATCAAGCCACTTGATAACTTCATTCTGCACTACCTCCTTAAGATTCAAGTTGAGTCTTCGCTATGCTTCTACCGATGGACACAAATCATCCTCTAAAATAATCTTGTACTGATAGAGCAAAGGACTAATCCCCTTGATACCCCCGAGTGTCCATCCAATAGCTTCTTTGTGCTTACCTACTACCTTAAGAAGTTGCTCTTCTTAATCTTGATCCAACGAGGGAGAAATGATTATTGGCAACTTTTTATCTTTGTCTAGATAAGCATACTTGAGGTGTGCTGGAAGTAGCTTGAGCTCTAATTCCGGTGGTCTGATAGTGGATAACTATAACTTAGGCCTTGGTGTGTCATCTAACTCCAACGATTCTACCGTGTGCACCTATGCCACTATTTCTTGTAGATCTTCGATGCTTTTGAAATCTTCCCACAGAATTTCTTGTGCTTGCTCTTCTTCATTTATGGCTACAATCTCATCCACAACATGGATACTTGGCTGCTTCAAAAACATTGAAAACAACCTCATTATCACAAACCTTGAACTAGAGCTCACCTTTTTCTACATCGATGCTTGTCTTTCCGGTAGCCAAGAGTGGTTGACCAAGGGGAAGTGGGACGTCATGGTCTTCTTCTATCTCCATGACAATGAAGTCGACTAGAAAGAAAGTATTAACCTTGACTAGCACATTCTCCACAATTCCCTTAGGTCTGGTCACTGATCGATCGACAAGTTGGAGGACTATCAAAGTGGACTTCATATCTCCCAACCCAAGCCTTCAGAATATTAAGAAAGGCATGAGATTGATGCTAGAACCAAGATCGATCAATGCCTTCTTGAACAATTAATCTCTGATGGTACACAAAATAGTGAAGCTCTCGGGGTCCTTCATCTTTTAAGGCAATTTCTGGCTTAAGACAGCGCTACACCCTCTCATCAATGGAATAAATTCAAAATTATCAAAGCTCTATTTCTTTGAAATGAATTCCTTGATCCACTTCCAGTATATTGGCATTTGCTCAAAAGCATCAAGGAGCGGTATGTTGATATGAAGGTTCTTGAAAAGCTCCAAGAACTTGTGGTAGCTTAGGTGCATGACTTGCTTGTTTACCCTTTGAGGAAAAGGTGGTAGAGGATACTTTCTTTCCTCTTTCTTCTCGGGTTACCTCGTTTCTTCTTTTCTACTAGAATGTAACTCGTGTCGGCACTAGTGATTATATCTCCAGACTGGAAGCTCCCGTTTGAAATCATGTGTGATGCAAGTGATTATGCTGTTGGAGTGGTGCTTGGTCAAAAGAAGGTCATAGGATTCCATGCTATTTATTATGCAAGTTGCACGTTGGATGATGCTCAAATCAACTATGTCACAACGGAAAAGGAATTCCTTGCAATGATTTTTGCCCTCGACAAATTTTGAGCTTACTTACTTGGTAGCAAGGTGATGGTATATACAGACCATGCAGCTATCCGTTACCTGTTCAATTAAAAGGATGCTAAGCCAAGGCTTATTAGATGGATTCTCCTGCTCCGAGAATTTGATATAAAGTTTTGAGACCGAAAAGGTGCAGACAACCTAGTTGCAGATCATCAATCGCGCCAAGAACACACATCGGTAACATTTTCTCTTCCTATCAATGAATCTTTTCCGGATGAGCAGTTGTATGCATTAGATGTCATTTCAATTCCATGGTATGCTGATATAGTGAACTATCTTGTGAGTAACATCATGCCTCCTAACATGTCTTCTGACAAGAGGAAGAGATTTTTGCATGATGTCAGGTTCTATGTATGGGATGAACCCTATCTTTTTAAACAGGGAAATATCAGTTTTTGCGAAGATGCATACCTCAAGAAGAGCAAGAGCTCATTCTCCACCATTTTCATAACTCCCCTTATGGAGGCCATTTTGCTGGTGAACACACAACTGCAAAGGTATTACAAAGTGGATTCTACTGGCCTACACTTTTCAAAGACGCTGCAGCATTTGTAAAGAAGTGTGACTGTTGTCAGAGGACAGGTAATATCTCTCGTCGTCATGAGTTACCACTGCAGGGAATAATGGAAGTTGAGATTTTCGACGTATGGGGTATAGATTTTATGGGACCCTTTGTACCATCTAAGTGCAACCTCTATATCCTTTTGACAGTTGATTATGTGTCAAAGTGGGTCGAAGTTGTTGCACTCCCAACGAATGATGCTAAAATGGTAGTCCAGTTCTTGCAAAAGAACATCTTCAGTCAATTCGGAACTCCCAGGGTGCTCATCAGTGATGGAGGTAAGCATTTCCAAAATAATTTGCTTGCAAATGCATTAACAAAATATGGGGTTACACACAAGATTGCAACAGCCTATCACCCTCAAACCAGTGGACAAGTCAAGGTTTCTAACAGAGAAATCAAGCGCATCCTTGAGGTCATGGTGAACCCATCATAGAAGGACTGGTCTGGCAAGTTGAATGATGCATTGTGGGTATATAAGACTGCATACAAGACTCCCATTGGGATGTCACCGTACCAGCTGATTTATGGAAAACCTTGCCATCTTCCAGTTGAGCTTAAGCATAAGGCATATTGGGCACTACGCTGGTTGAATTTCAATCTTAAAAAAGCCGGCGAGAAAAGATTGCTACAACTTGAAGAGCTCGACGAATTTCGCCTAAGTGCTTATGATAATGCAAGGCTCTACAAGGAAAGAATGAAGAGGTTGCATGATAAGAAGATTCTCCGCAGAGAGTTTTCTATTGGTCAATAGGTATTATTGTATAATTCACAACTCAAGTTTTTTTCACGAAAGCTTAAGTCCTGGTGGACCGGTCCATATACAGTTGTTGAAGTCTCTCCGTATGGTGCTATCCAAATTTGTGATGATAAAACAAGAATTGAGTTCAAGGTCAATGGACAACATTTGAAAGCATATATTGGTAATCAATTTGACAAATTGAAGTCCCATGTTGATCTTGCCGATATAGTTCAGTAAGACTTTACTAAAGTCAAGCTAACGACGTTAACTTAGAACTACATTCTTCTTAATTTTCTTTTGAATTTCTCGAGTCATTCGTCTGAGTTTCCCTGAGTTTGTGGGTTTCTAGGGGAATGTATATATGTTTACCCTCGAAAAATATGTTGTTTGATCGATTTTTCAGTTCAAGAGCTTGTTTGGGAGTTAAAACAAGGGAGGGGTAGAAGCATACCCCAGCATACACTGGCTTACCAGTGTACGCTAGCCCTATCCGAGAACAAGCAGTGAAGGGGCAGAAGCAGACCCCAACGTACGCTGACTCCCCAGCGTACACTGGCCCTCGGGAATTCTGGGTTAAAACCCCGATTCCTCCTTCTTCCTCTTTCACTTCCTCCTCCATTCAAATTTCCCCCAATTCCCTCCAAGAACAAAAAACTCCCTAATCCAAATTTGTTTTGCTAATTCCAACTTCATCCGGCAATAAAATCATGATCCGACAACTGGGTTTTGTTCCCCTTGTTGAGGCCTTCGATTTGATCCAACCAATCCAATATGGGCAAGACACTTATAAACAAGCGTCATTGAGGTGCAATAGAGTCTGGACAAAGCTCGCGTCAACTAGTCAACCTTACAGAGAGGTATGGTACTCCTTTCACCATTCATGAAGAGTTTGAGGGAGAGCGATTCTATATGTTTAAGAATTGCCGTTTCATTATCTATCAATTGATTGAATGGAGCGAGATGCGTTGGGCTGGTTGTGAACAAGAATTACAGGAAGCCATAGTCGAACTAGGTTGGGAGTACTTTACTACCATGATCGTCAAGATTAACACTGCTGCTGTGATTGAATTTTATAGCACTGTGGTTGTTGCTCCGAATAACTCTTCATTTACTACACATATACACGGAAAGATGATAACCATAGATGAAGATGTGCTGCATGAACTAATAGGAATTAAGCGTGGGGGAGGATCTGCTGTAGTTTTTGACATTGATGCTGCTGCACACAGTGCTTGGCAAGCCCTAATGGGTTTAGCTCGCTATAAGATACAGTCCCCCTGCGTAGTTATTAGAGAACTCCACTTGTGTGTCTTGCATAGATTTATGGCTGCATGCTTTAGTGGCCAATTTGAGAGCAGTAAGGTCACACAGACCCAACTTTATGCTTTAGCTTGCACACACCACAAACGCCCGTTTAACATATTTTTATTGATTATTGATGTAATTAAATGTACACTGGAAATGACTAACCCCAAGTGGCTAGGATTTGGCCATATTATTGCTGTGCTTGTTCGTAAGTTTGTTGCAGATCTACCGATGCCAGAAAGCACAATAGGGCCGTCGGTCATTGATTGGAACCAACTGGTAAAATGGAGCCTGATGTCCAAAATGGGCACAGTGGAGCGCGGCACCAGACAATACATAGTCACTCCATACATAGAGCATGAGGGTGTCAAGAGGCGCCTACTAAAAGAGGAAAATGTCCAAGTTCCAGAGCAGCAAGCGGACATAAACAACCTCGCCTAGCAAAGCAGCAATCTGGAGATCAAAGTGCGGAGCAACGCGGCTGACTAGGCAGATTGCTAGCAGCAATATCAGGAAGATCAGGCCTACAACTGTGCACAATGGGAATGGCTCCGGAACCACCTCCAACCTCCACCGGACCAGTGATCACAAGCTTTCTCTTCTCTTTATTTTTGTTTAGTTTTTGTTTTTAATTATCATGTTATGTTTGTTTTCATCTTTTGTTATGCATGTTTTTCTTCACACATTGAGGACAATGTGTCTTCTGAGTGTGGGGGTGCATTGTGCATTGTGTGTGTTTTTATGTTATGCTTTATATTTTGTTATTTTGTGTTGATCTTGCTGTGCCTGTGCCTTTTGTTATTTTGTTATTTGCATATGATCGAGTCTGTTTTGAGTGTGTTTTATGTTTTTGATTGAAGTGTGTAGAGTCTGTTACATATGATGAAAAATCCTTGGAATTTTTGAACTTTTTTTCATAGGAAAAACTCCATATCATGCATTCAACACTCATAAGCAAAGTGAATTTTAAGACATGCAATTATATCCTTGTTCATTTAGGCTAGTCATTACACCTGGTAGACTAGACTAGAGAATTAACGAATGACCTTGTCAGATTTTTGAGCCGATAGCGAGGACAACCAGTTCTTATTTTATTCATAAGGTGTGTGCATAGTTTGAGTAATGAGAGTGTTAGAAGATTACCTTGCATTACTTAATAAGGTAGAGAGTGCCGAGGGCCATCTTGATAAGCCTAGAGCCTTAGAGCAAAAAAAACCCGCTATTATCCATTGCATAACCCCATTGAGCCTGAGCTTATTTCTTGAATTACTAGTTGGAACCCATAATAGGAGCTGAATCTCATCACTCCACCTACCTTTAACTACTTAGTCCGAGGGATTAGGTTATCATTGGGGAATATTTTGTAAGGGTTCATCTAGTAGTATAGCTTGGGGGAATATCTTTGTACATACATTGGGATGAAAACGGGTAGAATTGAGGCTAATGACAAAGAGTCGAGATAAGTTGCTAAGTAATAGTGCAAAATTGGGATAGAAAAGAAAAAACAAGAGAAACAAGAAAAAGAAAAGAAAAGAAATTCTCTTGAGGAAAGTGAGAAAAGTGAAAAGATGAAATCAAAGGAAAAAGTGGAAAGTTGGAAAGAAAAGGCACAAATAAATGTGAGCAACTTATCCTGTATTTTTGGTTCTTTAGGATGTGGGTAATTTGGGTTGAGTGTTTATGCATAATAAGGTGAGATATTTGGTATAGTCGAGAGTTAGCTTTCTATGTAACCCTCGGATTAGGTGGTTTAGCCATCACCGCAATACTTTTATCTTCCCACCTTTACCTTTAGCCCCATTATAACCCAATAAAAGTCCCTCATATGGCATGATCTACTTTGTTTCGAGTGTGTTTTGATATGAAGATTTTTTGACCTTGAACGTGCACACAAGAGTAGGATAGTTGACCATCATACATATGTGAGTTTAAATCAATCCTATCCTATGAGTGGTTAACTCTCTAGTCCGGAACACTAGGTGTGAAAACTTGATTAAATAATTGAGGGTATAATTGCCCATGGATTTTGCATTCATACTGCTCAAGGGTTTGATGTGTGTGATTGTGGGGATGATCTTGTGACGAATGTTTGAATTCTGATGGCACCACTTGTTGGTTTTCTGATGCACTTTGCTTGGGGATAAGCAAAGAAGTAAGTCGAGTCTTGTCTATATTTTGTTTCATTTTGTTTGTTTGGTCAAGGAGAAGATTGTCTGTTGCTTTTGTGTGTTTTGTATATGTTTAGGAGCATTCGAGAAGTTGGAACAAAGATTGCTAGCCATGTGCGATGAGTTGAGCAAAGATTGGAGGCTTGAAGGCAAGAGAATAAAAAGGGGCATAATGCAAGGCCAGCGAACGCTGGCCACCCAGCATTCGCCGGGCTAGTTTGAGGAAGAGAAGTGAGAAAGAGGAGAAAGAGGAAAAAGGGGCAATAGCTGACCCTAGCGTACGCTGGCTCCCCAGCGTATGCTGGCCTCGTCCGAGCCAGAAGAAGAGAAAGAGGCAAAAAGGGACAGAATGCAACCCCAGCGTATGCTGGCTTCCCAGCGTACGCTGGCCTATGGTAGGGGACAAGAGGAATTGCTCACCTAACTTCCCATTCAGCTTGGTCTAAAGTTGGTTGGCCCACAACTTTTGGCAAAGGACAAGAGAGGGAGTAGGCTGGCATTGAAAGACAACTTGGAGAGGGAGAAAGAGGAGAGCTTGGAAGAAAAAGAAGAAGATCAAGCAAGCTTAGCCAAGAAATCCTCCAAGTTGTAGATTTGAGTATTTAGACTTTATTTTGTGTTTTTGGATATTGTTCTTGAGAATATTGAAATCAACATTTGAATTTGATATCATCAAGGTACTTTCATTTCCTTTGTTCTTAAGATCATTTCTATTGTTGAAGTCTTATTTATATTCGTTCAATGAATGCTTATTCGATGATCAAGGATGACAACTTGGTTTAGATCATAGCTTTCATACGCTTTTCTCAACTTAGTATTGTTAATGAATCCAAGCCTGACAAACTTAGATTCGTAGCGATATTGAGCTTGTAGTTTAGAAGTATCGTTAAAAGATTGAGAGTGACAACCTTGAGATTTTGCGATATTATTGGTAGCAATAGTGTTAGTCATCAACCCAACGATCCATTCGCTTAGCTTAAGATCTAGGAACACATAAACTGGTACTTGACAAACAATTTTCACTCGCTATTCCCTGTGGAGACGATCCTACTTATCACAATATTACTTGTGTGATCGTGTAATTCTTGCACGTATAATAGATCCAAGTTGGACAGCATCAGTCTCTATAGGGATTAAAAAGGGAGAATTTATTCGTCAAGTACTGGTTTATGCATCCCTAAATCTTAAGCTAAGCGAATCGATCGTTTGGGTTGTTGATACTTCTATGCTATACTCTCAATGTCGTTATGAGCCTAAGTTTGTCAGGCCTAGATTCACTAACAATATCATGTTTACTATGATAAACGAATGAAGGCTATAATCTAAACCAAGTTGTCATCCTTGATCATGAAATAAGTATTCTTTGGATCTAGCTTAAATAAGGAATTCAAATATAGAAATAAACTTATAACCAAAGAGAATGAAAGTACCTTGATGATATCAAATCCAATGTTGTTATAATATTCTCCAAAATAATTCAATAACATAAAATGAAATCTAACAAATCAAAGTTCTAGATTGGAGGTTTCTCTAGCTAAGCTATGGATATTCTTCTCTCTCCAAGGTTCTCTTCTCTGCCTTCCTACTTCCCCTCTTGTCCGCTCTCCAAAAGTGTGGGCCAACCAAGCTTTAGACCAACCCAAGTAGGAAGTTAAGTGAGCACTTGTGCATGTCCCTTGTCGAAGACCAGCATACGCTGGGAAGCCAGCATACGCTGGGTTTGTATTCTGTCCCTTTTTATCTCTCGTGCTTCTCCTGGCTCGAACAAGACCAGCGTATGCTGGGAAGCCAGCGTACGCTAGGGTTCAATACTATCCCCTTCTCTTGCTTTCAAGCTTCCAATCTTTTTCCCGACTCATTGCCTATGTCCACCGATCCTTGCTCCAACTCCTCGGATGCTCCAACCACCTACAAAACACATAAAAACAACATACATTCTTGTCCTCGACCAATCAAACAAAATGAAACAAAATATAGACAAGAATCGACTTAACAATTCCTCAAACATGACGAAAATTTAACAAACTAAGACTAAATGAATGCATGTTATCACATACATCACTATCCACTTCGAGAAAATCAATGTGCATGACTTCTTCAATCTTATAATCTTGAGCAACCTGATGGAAATGCATATTCAATAACTCACAAGCAACATCTTCCACTTCTTCTCCCTCATCAAGGTAAGAGTCAAAAATTGATTTTCCAAATAAGTCAAAAAGAGATTCACCAACTTCTTCAACCTCGTGTCTCTCGTCCTCTTCATCGACCTCGCTCCTCACCAGGGTAGGAGTCCCACTTGGTCGCGGGCAGCCCGTGGTTAGCCAATGGTGTCCAAGGATTATTCATAGTGACCTCATCATCAAATTCATACTAATTGATTACAAGTGGTAGAGAAACTTGATGTCCCCGTTGCGTTAATCTTGTTGTTGTAGTGGTGTTAGCCATTTGGGTGCATAAGACTTTCATGACTT
Organism: Hypericum perforatum; assembly: GCA_012979155.1. Classification (NCBI taxonomy): domain Eukaryota; kingdom Viridiplantae; phylum Streptophyta; class Magnoliopsida; order Malpighiales; family Hypericaceae; genus Hypericum; species Hypericum perforatum. The sequence goes on from SOPF01027490.1 coordinate 74,896, forward strand.
TGTCATGTTGTCGCTAAAAGACAGTAGATTGTTGTGCTAACAAATCTATCCTCGCGAGCAGTCATCTCCAGTTGATTACCACACTTTGGAAGCATGACGAAGGAGCGTACGTTGGTCTCTAGATACCAACTGATGCACACGGATACGTAATACCACAACTATAGAGCCTTGGACTTGTGATTTACATGGAGAAACATAAGATTACAAGACAAACTACGAGAAGCTCTAAAATTTATAATCAAATTTAACCAACCAAAATAATATAATAGAGGTCCTATTTATAAGAAACCTATTAACTAAAATCCTACTAAAAATCAAACTTCTAATGATAATCTAAAATATTAATATAATCAATAAATTTATAGATAACTAATAAAATATCTTCATCCTTATCTCCATCACAAAGTCACTAAGTTTGTACCTAACGCTATAATGAAATAAGTATTTCTAGATGCCGAGTGACCATTTGGTCCAGTGGCATTGTTCCCACTCATGTGGAGTGAAGTCCAGGGTTCGACTCCTGGCATGAACATTTTTGATGTAATAGAATAGGATTTAGAATAGGATCTAAAAAAAAATAAGTATTTCTAGATACTTAAAATTTTGAATTGGGTTGTCGCAACTCTCTACGGAGAAGAGTCATCGCTCGGAAGAGCTACCACAATCTTCTTCTTCAGAATGCTAATTCTAGAAGTGATAATGGACATTTCGAAGAGATGCCATTGTTTTAAAGTTTGACCAACATGTAAAATTCATACTAATATTTATAGTGTTTCAAGTAACTTCGAAGACTAATATTTTTGAACGTGATAATATGACTAATTTAAATGATAAAATAGACTAAAGACGAAATGTTATTTATGTTTTTCTTGTATTATGTAAATACACACAACAATGTTGTGACCAACAGTATGATATGTTGTAAATAATTGTGCATCAGGTGGCAAACATGTATTTATCATGTATTGAGCAATGATATATCTTGATATGAAATTAATTTTAATTAGGGTGTGAATTTATTTATGAAATGTTTGAGTGTAAAAACTTATTCTTAAATTATGCCATAATAAATTAAGTGCCGGGTGATAGATCTAGGAAGCGGAAATAGTTCCCACCATCACCCATGTGCACATCGGCATTTACAAGACCTGTTAACTATTTATAAACTTAGTAGCTTCATGATTGAATTTCGCCTAATAACAATTGTCTCCCGAATTCCGGAAAATATTTTCTTCATCATTTCAATACCTTCTATTCTCAAGACTTATTCTTTTATCTCCTCTTTCAATATATTTTAAAATCGTTGTTGAAACAAAATACGAATTTGTCTTCGATAATAACCTATTCTTAAATTTATGAGTAACAAGTCTTAATGAAATAGAACTCGAGATGATCGAAATAATACATTGAATAAATAACAGCAGTATGTAATAATTAACTTATAGTGCCTTCAAACTGGTAGTGGATTCACAAGAACAGCTTTGATGTCATCCTCTACTATATCTGCGTAAGTTAAGCTATCTCCATGTCTATAAATGGCCTCCACAGTACGCGCCATGTTTACCACCCGCAGAATTATTTCCTTGGGAACAGTCGAAGAATGCCTTAACCAATATTCATTTATTCTCTTCCATTCAATTGCAGCTCTCCTCCGGAATTCTTCCGTGGCCTCCGATTCTGACACATTATACTGTTTCATGTAGCTGAAGAAGGGAGATGCCATGTACCCTCTTTTCTCTTCATCCTTTAAGTGAGAGTAACAAATCATTGTTCAAAAATCATAAAATTGTTAGATTAGTGAAAATATTGTAGGATTTCTCCTTTGGTACAATTTTAACGTCTCCAGGGAATGGCTTTGTGGGTCCCTTTAATGGAACAAAAGCACTATTTTGTAGAAAAATGTTCTCGTCACAATGTTGTTGTTTCACTAGTTTATTTGTTGCTTAAGTAAGACCAAACCGCATATTTTGTACTCTCATATATACAAATAAATGAAAAATGAAGTGGAAACTCTACTCTTGGACTACAATTTCAAATCCATCACATTTTTATATCAATGATTATTCCTTTATTGGCCAAATTTATTTTTCAGTACCTTGAACGTTGCAATGTCATCAAAGAAACGAGCAATCCTCCCCGCTGCTTCAAGGATGTAGTCTCCTTTTAGCAACCAATTGTATGCGTCTAAGTTCCCAAGCTCTGTCATTCCGATCAAGGAAATGGCAGTGATTACTATTGCTCCGCCAGTACATGTTGCCGTTTTTTCCATGCTCTCCTTGAAGGCCGGAGAATAACTGCTGTTTGTCCAATCACGTTCAATCTGATCAGCTCTAATTATCTCTTTTACCTGCAGACAAGTTAGAACAACTTTCTTTAAATCCTAGCTTAATCAACCGTATTTCAGTTATTAAATTTAGCTCTGATATAAATAATTTTAACTCTAATCATAGCATGAACTATGTGCTTCATGGAGGATATAACCACTTACATAATCTATTGTAATAGAGACCGCGTATGATCTTCTTTCACGTGTCGCAACATCATTCATTTCCTCAAATGTATCCAGGAAAGCTCTATATAGATGTTTCAAGTAATCTTTTGGAAGCTCGTCAAGTACATCTATGTTCCATCTGTAATTTATTAATGATGTTCCGAGGCATGATTAGTCATAATCATTAACGTGCAATTACTCAATCGACTAATACATGTACATTTATACGAGCATATATTAAACAAACCTTTGAATAGCATCCGTAAAGGCGGTGAGTTCTTGGTATGTACCGTAAGCATCATATGTATCGTCGAAATAGGTCAAGAGGTATAATATTTTAGCATAAACTATTCGCGCGTATGCATAACAAGGCTCGTAAAACTCACACACACTCCAAAAGTACAATTCTACCAATCTGTCTCGGGCGTACGGAAGTTTTGATCCCAAATCCATATCCTTCTTCCATCTACAGATAATAAAAAGAGGCATTCTACATCAAGGTTAATTACAAGATCATGATCATTTCCTTTATAAAAATAATTTAAATTGTAATACATACTTGAAGAGGGCTTGGAGCTCATGTCGATGAAGTAATTGCACCCGGTTAAAATCCAATACTGCAAACTTGAGCAACAATTCATTCCTGTCGTTATCTAATTTGTAATAAGAAATGAATTGTTGGGCTTTCAGCCTAGGCATTGCCTTGTGTAAGGGAACCTTCAAGGCGCTTAATATTTGATTTGCAAAATGAGGTTCTGATTGGGCGACCAGTCGTTTCAGATGAGCTGTGGTAAATGTCAGAGCTTCGTCCAGAATATCCTCTCCGAGTACGCTCAAATGGGCTGCTTCAAACAGACTTAAAATGCTTCTGGGATTTTCAGTAAGATACTCCTCAAACTTACCATTTTCAGAATTTAGGAACCTTTTAAAAACATCTGTGAAATTGTAGCAAGATATTAACTAAAATAAACAAATTACAAAACCAACACTTATGACTTGAATTGAATTTAATACGCTTAGTTACAATGGTAAGCAATAAAATGAGTCCGTACGTCATTTAATTTTTTTAATCCGTCTACTAGTATCCTACAGTGGTGAAAATAAAGACCATATTATTGAACTTAATATTATTAAACTGGTAGGATTCTAAAATTCCTTTTAGCAACCCATTTCAACAATGTCAACAAGTTACATGAGATCGTAAACAATATGAAAAATCTATGACTAAGACTTGTTCGATTTAAGACATCAATCACGGGAATATTTACGAGAAATACATAAAACGGTGGCATATAATTAACTAAGAAACATGGATATGTAGTTTGAGGATATAAATTACCAGATGATATTTCAAACCCATGTTGTCGGAATACTCGAAAAACTACAGCAACCGTGTGCAGGTCATGGTCCTTATCATCGAAAAAGTTAGGGCTGGAGAGAAAAATTCCTTGTAACTGCTCCTCTATCTCAGCTTCGAAATGGTATGGCACTCCAAGACGACATAACAATTCAACCAATTTTACCTTCTCAAGATCATCATCACTTGAAAAAATCGCCAACACAGAGGCCTTAACCTTCTTCTCCAACGCCTCTGTTTGTCTACTACACAACTCAAGTTCCTGTATAAAAAATCACACACACTATAGTCACTTGCAAGAGATCTCTTTTATATCTAACATATATTGTTTTTCTGATGAACAACAACTGACCGTCTGGTCGAATGAGAAAGAGGAAATACGGTCCTTCCACATATCAGGTGGGAAGTTGGCAATCAACCGGTAGGGTTCTGTCGTCTGGAGGTTGGACGACAGCCCAGCAACAGGTCGATTTGCAGATGATAGATTTGCCCTAAACTTATTCATGACAACACGTTTTCCTGGTGAAGTTCTTAGACAGATCCAAGGTTGAATGTTTTGGGTGACTGATGTCATATTCAAGTCCATTGTTAGGAAAAGTATCTATATGGCCTTAGTTCTATATTGCATGTACTGCAGTTCTATATTGCATGTACTGCATTCCATTTTGTTGGTATATATACTATTTCGTTCAATGGATAAAAAAATATACACAAGTTGTATCAATTATTGCCCGATTAAGCAACTGGACAGCTACCGTTTAGGTTTAACTGGTTATGGTTCACGGCCAATGACCTATATATCTTTTACACATTAGTTATGATCGCCTCAATATCGTGTACATTTTTCTTTTCCGTAATAGTTAACAGTTGTCGAGATGTATTTCAGTTGTAAAATTTACCTACAGATGTAATTTAATTATAAGATCTTATACTTTTGAAGCAACTTGTTATATGAATAGTTATTTTATATTTTTTTTGGTTCTATCAATTTTATTTTCAGGATGTGCACTTTCAATTTATAATTTGATCTTTGTGTTTTGAAATCTATGATGATATATAATCCACTCCGGATGAAGAGGATAAAATGTACACTTGGCATGTAAGCTAATATGATGTCATGTTAACGGTATAAATTGTGTGACATGATTTTGAGTAGATAATTATCCAATTGATCCAAGCTATATTTTTATATTACTTGGAAAATCCTATCTCTCGTCCTCTTCTTCTTCCTCCTCTCATTCACCTTAATTATCCTCCTTCAATTGTTTGATTAATAATTTTTTCTTACCCATTAAACCTTAACTTTAAACACATTAACCTAATGACTAAACTTATCCAGGTAAGCATGCATTTTGCTTACCAACAGTGGTTAAATGTATAAATCTTCAATTTTACGGTTATTAGTTCTGGTAAGCATGTATTTTGCGATGATAATTTTGTCGAACGCAAGATATGTACTTATGATCACTATAAAATAAAAAATATAGTTACCTGTGTTTTGCAAAAAAAATAAAATAATTGATTGATATAATAAGGTATTAAAAATGTCAGAAAAACCTTAAGGATGACAATCTGAAAGACCCACATTGTTTTGCGTCAAAAAACAACAGTAAACCATGAACTTGGAATAAAATCACATAACTGTAAGCTATTGTAACTAGAGCGAAGCTATTAATAATTTATGTACACATATTCTTTAATCTTCAATTTTACAGTCATTAGTTCTCGTAAATATATTTTGTGACGATAAAATTTCGGATGCAAGATTTTTACTTACGAGTACTATAAAATAGCTAATGAAGATACATATTTTTTTTTTTTAACTTTCTTGGTGTACACAAGAAAGTATAAAAGATGCGCGAAAAACTTTAACGATAACAGTCTAAAAGATGCCTTTTTGTTTACTTCCAGAAACAATAATGAACCACGAACTTAGACTAAAATCGCAAACTTGGTGGGACCCGCATTTTAACTTTTAAATGCGAAGTATAGTAGTCGTTTGTCGTGAATCAATTAATTAATTATACTATAATTTGATTATAACCGCATTCTCACGACGGTGTCCTTGAATCTAAACCAATAAGAAAAATATACTAAAACGATGTTTGGAGTATCCTAATGGAAGGGCATTGAATTTTCTTCGGACGGTCCTTTCTAACTGGCTTTGAATGGTATATAACAAAAAAATTTGGCTTGGAATGGTTGGTGATCCAACGTCGATTATAATATCGCATAGATGCTTGCTCATCATGCGAGTTGTATATAAAAATGTCAATAATAGCTGGCGTTTTGAGGGATCAACAAATTATTAATTTCAGAATCTCAAGTAAAAGTACATTTTAAAACCATTTGGTCCGACTTTTTCTCAAAAAAGTGTTTAATATTTGTGTTTTTAAACTTTGGATTTGAAATTAATTAAATTAAAATTATTTTTTGACCAATTTATCTAAATTCACAATTAAAGAGACGAATTACAATTAGACTTGCCACAACAGCGGCAAGACCAATTTATCTAGCTGCCGGCCACCTCTATTCTCGCTTGGACTAATAAAGAAACAGCAACGCCTAGGAATAAAAAACTGAGAATTGCCAAGCCAAACAACAGAAACAGAAAGCTGAATCAAGAAAAAAGCAGACAATCTGGAAGGAGTGAAAACCAGCCGAGAGTTAAAAGAGCTTCTCATGAACTGAGCAGCGCCTAAGGAACCGAGCGCCAAAGCATATCTTGGCCAGTAATAAAACGAGTGAGATCAGACCAGTGCAAACCACTACAGGAACGTCCTAAAAGCCATAGTGGACAGCCGCTTGAAGCACACACCCTGCTTATCAAAATTATCACGATTTCTCATTTTCCCAGTGGACGAGCAAATAGAATGTACCATATCCGCTTTGCAAGGGCACCGACAACCAGCCCCATCCACACGCCAAAGCACCTACCCCGCCACTAGTTCACCCAAATACCACTAAATACCCATAAGACCTTCAGAGTAATGCCAACGCTTAGGTGTCAGCGGCAAAGAAAAAAAGATGCTGGAAAAACTCCACGCCATTATTACACATCAGACAAAGAGAACTCTTGCCCTAGTAGCTTCAATAGAGCCATCCATAAAATGACCCAAGTGCCCTCCAAAGTTAGCATTCCTTTATGAATATCCAGTTTAAGAACAATTTCATCAAATCTGTCTCTCTTTTGCTAAAATAAATTTATACAATGAGTCACCTAGAAGAGGTGACAAATATACAAAAATGACTCAACTCCTGTTTGTCTAATGTGTGTTTCAGAGAGACATTAGCATATGTCTCTCTTAAAAGGGAAAAATAATATGAAGTACCTCTACAAAAATAATATGATGTCAATCCCGGGATACTTTGGTCGACTAAATTTTTAATGCCAGGAGCTTTCCACACGCATGGTGCGATCAATGCATACGAGGACTCCGATAGCTTGCATAATGTAGTCACGACTTGACTGACATAATAGATTACTAGGAGACAAGAAATCCAACTCCACAACTTAGTGGAGGTGATATCATCCATTGTGAGTTTGAAATCAGGTGCCCATAGTCACAAAGTTAAGAAGTTACCGATAACTATCTAGGGACCATCAAATAGAACTATACCATGATCAGCTTCTAATTCAAAAACATGCCAGAAAATTTCCATTCACCAGATGAATTAAGAACATGATTGGATGAACATCGTCTTGTGCGGGATGGGAAGGCCTCGATATCTGTGGAATGCGCACCAGCCCTACTCGGACAAAGTCTCCTTTAGATACCAAGGGCTTAGTTTCTTATTGCTCTGAACTTATTCTTTTATCTTCTACTTTGTCTTCTCCACTTGTCACTATCTATTTGTAATCATTTTTGAAACCATCAATCTGACAATGTCCTAATTTCGTTGATAAGAATTTCCTCTTAGACATATCAATGGCAAAGTCGTAACGGAATATATTTTTTTAGGAATGAAATACAAGCTTGGATGATAAAAATAATGCTATAAATAAATTACAACAACGAGAAATAACTGATACAATGATTTCACATTGGTAATGGATCGACAAACAAGAATTTAATGTCATCCTTTAGCAACTTCGCATAAGTTAAAGAATCTCCACGCCTGTAATTGGCTTCCGCAGTACGTGCAATGTTTATCACCGTAGAATTATTTCCTTGGAACAATCGAAGAATTCCTTAACCAGTATTCATTTATTCTCTTCCATTCAGTTGCAATTCTCCTACGGAATTCTTCTATGGCTTCGAATTCTGACACGTTATACTGCTTATCATGTAGCTGAAGAAAGGAGATGCTATGCAACCCTCTTTTCTCTTCGTCTTTTAAAATGGTTAGATATGTAATAATCACGTGAATAATTTTGCTAGTAAGATTGGTAAAAACATTGCAATGATATTGTGTTGTCTCGTGTTTTCTATGTTGATTAATAAGGATCAATCTGTGAATTTCGTAGATTTATACATATGAATTCAATCGAAAAGTCAAAACTAATCAGTTTTGTACTCTCTGTGTTGAGGGTTTGGACAGTCTGGCAAATAGTTTTTACTATGCCTATGTTTGGTTCAAGAAATGGCGTGCTGCAAACTTCAAAGTTTATCTCGCCCCACTTTCAAACATTAAATTTCGTTGAATAATACGTACAAAGTCCAAAGTTAACCAATTTTGTACTCTTAGTCTACGTGCTTAATTTGTCAAACCAAGATAGTTAAAACAAAGGTTTAGTAAGGTTTCTTTTATGAGTAAATTTTTTGTAGTGTTTACCTTTATGTTCATAACTAGTCTAATGCTCCAATTTCAAATCTTCGTCCCACTTATCATCACTTATTCAAGCATCAATAGCCGAAATAATTTTTCTTACATTGAACGTTGCAATGACATCAGAGAAACGAGCAATCTTCCCCGCTGCTTCCAATATAGTCTCCTTTTAGCACCCATTTGTATGCCTCTAAGTTCCCAAGGGTCATCCTCAAGAGTCCTAATTCGTCTAGAGACTAAATTTTTAATATTGTCCCTAAATATTTACCAAATAGAATCTGCCAGATCAGTCTTTGGTATTTTGACCTTACCTTTCTCTTCTGCACTCCAATTTGTGTGTTTTTTCTATCGAAGAAAAGATGAAAGAGAGATCTTGAATTTTATATCTGAAAGGCTTCTCCAAATTTTGCTCTAAAACTGACAAAAATGCCCTTCCAAGACAGCTATCCCTCCTAGACTCCTCCGAATATAATTCATTTCCAAAATTGTCTATTTTCCTATAAATTAGTACAAAGAGTCCATTAGTTACCTAAAACTCAAATGTTAACTACAATAATACAAAACTAAAGATAAAAGTACAAAATCAACTCAAAATCCTATGCATTTAATGCATATTTTAAATACACATCACTAGTCCCCAAAGATCAGAATGTACATAGTCAAGAATGCTCTTAATTGTGTAAGTAACGGTATTTGGATGTCACCCTCAGTTCTCACAAAACTTCAGATGGTCATTTATATAACCATTAAGGAGTCCATGCTGGCTCAACTCTGCCAAACCAAATTCACTCATATGCCCGAGACATATATGCCATAAATTAGAATTATCATTATCATTAGAAATATTATGCCGAATAACAGGAGAGAGAGTACCTAAGATTTCATGGTACAGGTTGCCAACCGGTAGCATTAGATGTTGGATTCAATTGATGCAGACGATCCCCATCTTGACAGCCTCGATGACTTTGACTTACCTCCAGCCAGAGAGACGCGCTCAAAACAAAAAGGCTTCTCTTTGAAGAAGCGCTAACCTTTGTGCAGATTCTCTTTTATTAGGACACGATCCTTCTTGTACCTTGGCCTTATTGCTTTCTTTTCATTTTTTGTTCTTCGTGATATTTTTGTTCTCCTCATCCCCCTTCTTCTATACTTCTCCCTCCTTTCTTTGTAATTCTCTTTATTATTAATAAAGTTTTCTTTTTGCTAAAAAAAAGAATCTGAGATTGTAGAACCTTAGAGAAAATAGAGTCTATTAGACTTCCTCAGGTCAGCCTTCATCATAATAAGAGAGCCTTTTGTGATCTTCAAAACGCCCTCTCCACTAGCAAACTTGTATCCTTTATTATCAAGGAGACTCAACGAGATGAGATTTCTCTTCATCCTCGAAATGTAGCACACATCTGTCAAGTTTTTATTATGCCATCAAACATCTTGATCTAGACAGAATCAATACCTTCAATCTTGCTTGATGAGTTGTCATAACCCATAACAGTTCCAGTATTTAGAGTTGATTCGAAGGTCATAAACTAATCTCTACGAGGGCACATATAATATGTGCAAGCTAAATCAAGAATCTATTCATTGTTAACATCAATACGTCGAGTAATAATGACAAGAGTCTCACCGCTGTGAACATAATTTGTAAAACCATCAGTCTTGAACTTATTTGTATTATTCCTCTTTTCCTTGTTCTGCAACTTATAACACTCAAAGATGTCGTGCCCATCTCTCCTATAATACTTACAGAATTTGTTATTCTTGCCTTTGGATTTTGAGCATCCTTTGTGACTATTCAAACTTTTATCACGAGATCCATTATTTGAGCTCTTCTCCTTTGATCTGCCATAAAAAAGTAAGCCCTCAGCATGATAGTCACTCAAACCATCAAGAGACACCATATGTCACATCTTCTCTTTGGCGTACAAGGCTTCATAAACCTCATTGAGAGTGAGGGTATCACCACTATAAAGGATTGTGTCTCCAAAATTGGAATAAGAATTTAGCAATGAATATAATAAGATTAGACACAAATCTTCTTCATCATAGTTGACTTCCATAGACACTAGGTCAGCAATAATCTCTTTAAAATCAATGATATGTTGTAATAAGTTACCTCTCTCTTGTAACTTAAGCAAGAACAACTTCTTCTTTAGATGCATCTTACTGGTAAGATCCTTCATCATACAAATCTCTTCTAGCTTTAACCATAAGACATCAGCAATCTTTTCGTGGAGAACTTCTTGTAGGATGTTATTATGTAGACACACATCAATTCAGGCAATTGCCCCCACTTTAAAAAATGGGGTTTAATAATTTGTTGTATTTTTAATGTATGTCCTATTAAAATTAGAAATTGATCCCATAAAAAAATAATCAAACTAAAAAATTAAAATTAAAATTTTAAAAAATTAAAGATTGACTCCACTCATTAAATTTTCTAGCTCTACCCCTATTTGTGGTCATGTTTTCCTCTTACATACAATGTTTTGGTTGAAATTCCTAGTTGTAGTGTGAGGTTAGGATTTAGTGAGTCATTTTTTTACCTTTTAGGTTAATTATGGTGGTATGTTATTTTAGTTCTCTGTAATAGCTCTTATGGTGAGGGTTATATATTTTTTTATTTTTTTAAAGAAAAAGCCGATACAACAAGTCTGAAACCCACAACACACCTGCTGACCAATAATCCTGGTAGTCAAGTAGGTCAAACACCCCTCACCAGCTAGCCAACTAGTCTGGTAGTCAGGTGAGAGAACATGAACCATCCAACACCCATGCTAACCAACAGACCAGGCAGTCAGGGCAGGCAAAAAAGACAAAGACCGGAACACCCAAAAAAAAGTCTTCAAGGGACAAACCTGTGATAAGGTTGCCCAAACATGTCTCTACTGACAAGACTAGCAAGCAACGTTGGGAGGTTCGGTCACTAGCCATCCTCCATAAGGTGTATCAAAGCATCTACAACCATATTTTCCTCGCGGAAAATATGTATGACATGGATCTGCATCTGGGCTCTAAGCTAGGTCATGTGTAGCCAGTAGGATTGCCATCGCCATAGAACCTCGGCATGCAGAGTCTTGAATCTCAAAAGCACATACGTAAAGTCTGTCTCTAACTACAGCTTACGTCATCCCCATTCGTGTGCAACCTCGACTGTGAGGATGGTCATTAGGAGCTCTGCCTTAAAAGCAAAGCAACTCATGATGTGCTAGCTAAAGTAGCCCTTGACGAATCTCCTATAAGTTCAGAAGAATCCTGCTAAGCGGTTGAGGCCGAGAATGCCCATGGAGCTACCATCCGTATTGTACTTTAGCTAGCTTGGAGGAGGGCATCGCCAAGTGACCTCGATGATGCATGGCACTAGGCCTGGCCTCGGTGTAATATGGAGATCTTGGAGTAGAGTCTGCTCCTGTTGCAAGGAAAAGCACTGTCCCATGTCAAATATTACCATCTCGCTCACCATCTGACGTAATAGCATAATCAGCACATCCAGGCTTCGGCGCTAGTATAAAAAAATGTGCGCATTACGCTCCATCCATAAAAGCCAGCCTACAATCACCATAGCCACCCTCCATAATCGACACACCTGTGGGTTAAATTGTTGTCGCATCACCGATACTAGCATCTTGTTGAGGCTCAAGAAAGCCCTCCACAAGATGCCAAAGATGTCAAAAATGTACCTCCAAAAGGTAGCAACAATCGAGCAGCGTACCATCGTGTGATCTAGCGACTCCGTGTCGTCCAGACATATGTAGCACATATTTGGGTTGACGAATCTCTGACGGAGCATGACATCAGTAGTAGGTAGCACTCTGAGGATAGCTCGCCAGAGAAGCACGGACCTCCACAATGAATTACAGGCATCCAAGATCCATAAGCCCCAGCGTACTGGGAGGTGGGTGGGACGTGGATGGTCAGAAGCCACTCTAGAGATAAGGATGCCATCTTGGGCATGGGCTCAGACCATCTTGTCGCTATCCAGAAGGCCCAGTCTATGTTTGTAGATGTCTCGGATAATAAATTGAAAAGCCTCACACAACCGCCTGTGGAAGCTCTAACATCCATCCTGCCAACAGTCTAATATCGTGAAAATGCAAATCAGGTAGAGATGCTTTAAAAGCCTGACCCGCTTAGCTATTACATATCCCAGCTAGTTGTCCAACCAGAAGTTGGCCGAGGAGTCCTCCCCGACCAATACTCGAGAAGAACAAACAATGTCTGGCAAGCAGCTCTGAACCCCTCGTAGAATCAAGGAGCAAATGTACCTCCGTGTTGTTGCATCCATCATGTCAATCAGGTAATCTCGAATGCAATCTATGTAACATAAAGACCCGTGTAAAATGGTCCAGGTGAGTCGACTCAAGAATGCAAAGTTCACCTGTCAGATCGAGCGAAGCCCCAGTCCACCCTCCTCCCGCGGAGAACAGACGTGGTCCTAGGACACCATGCAAGGGGCCCTTTAGTGGATATCACCAGTCCACACAAAGTTTTGCATGCACTTGTCTACTTGCTCTATAAGCAAAAGGAAGGTCGGTTACTATTCATGCTACAGTAACTACTACAGTAACCAGCGACTTTACTATTCATGCTACAGTATTGCTACAGTACTCGGCGACTTTGCTATTCATGCTACAGTACTATCCCAATGAATAGTAACCGTCCCGATGAATAGTCTGTCCCAATGAATAGTAACTATCCTAATGAATAGTAACTATCCTGATGAATAGTAACTATTTCGGATAAACTATTTCATACGACATTAGACCCTCCTAGGCGTCGGGTGCACCTCAATGTACCCAAGTACGTGCTTTGAGCCTCGAGCCCAAGCTCGGCCTGACCTCGGCCCCGTGCCCGTGTCCGTACCCGTACCTTTGGGCTTTGGACTTCATTCACTTTTCTAACAATAACAACTTACATAATCTATTGTAATAGAGACCGCGTATGATCTGCCTTCACGTGTCACAACATCATTCATTTCGTCAAATGTATCCAAGAAAGCTTTGTATAGATGTTTCAAGTAATCTTTTGGAAGCTCGTCAAGTACATCTTTGTTCCATCTGTAATTTATTAACGATGTTCCGGGGCATGACTAGTCATAATCAATATCGTGCAATTACTCAATCGACTAATGTTGACGTACATTTACAAGAGCAGATATTAAACAAACCTTTGTATAGCATCCGTGAAGGCGGTGAGTTCTTCGTATGTACCATAGGCATCATATGTATCGTCGAAATAGGTCAAGAGGTATAATATTTTAGCATAAACTATTCGTGCGTATGCATAACAGGGCTCGTAAAACTCACACATACTCCAAAAGTACAATTCTACCAATCTCTCTCGGGCGTACGGAAGTTTTGATCCCAAATCCATATCCTTCTTCCACCTACAGATAATAAAAAGATGCATTCAACATCAAGGTTAATTACAAGATTATGATCATTTCCTTTATAAAAATAATTGGGAAAAGTACAAAAAATTACCCTGTGGTTTCACCAATTCTCACTTGGGTACCTTGTGCTTTTTGGACTGTAAAACAGGTCCAAGTTATGAAAATTTCCATCACGGACCGGTCCCGATCTCCGGTCCGTGTGTTTTTTAGAAAACGACGCCGTTTTGCGTCCTAGGTGGCGTTCCACGTGTTTTGGGTTAAATATCTATTTTAATACTAAATATTTTAGTAATTTTAAAAACTTCCCCTTTCTCCAGCAGCAACCCAAAACGCGTCGTTTCACCTCCAATTACCAATACCCTCTAAACCTTAATCCCAATCTCAATCCCAATCCCAATTCAACCGATCCCTACCTCAACCAAGCGCCGTTGTACGCCTCCGCGCCGCCCTTCTCCACCTCCGCTTACGATTACCCAGCGTACTATCCTCAAAATCTCGATCCTACCCCCGTCCCCGCCCTACAACCGTCTTATCCTTCATAAGATCATCCCCATGGGTCCCACTACCAAACTCCAACGCCGCCGCCTTATTTCTTGCCGTTCGATCACCATCAGACGGCTCCCGTCCCGCCCAACTTGGCTCCTACGTCCTCGCCCTATGACTCGATGTACACACCTCCTTACAACTCAGTAGGATCATCGACCTCGGTCTCTTGCCCGCACAATTAGGGGATGGGGTATTTCAAGGACAAGTACGGGGGCAATTACGACCGGAGTATATTCGATTTGGATCCTGGGTTTGGGTCGGACTTGTATGGGAAGAGGGTAGAGAGTGTTCAGTACGATGATGTGTATGGTGATGGGGTGTTCCAGTACAATGAAGGGAAGGCAGAGCCCTATGGGGCTCGAGGGACAGCTCCCAAGTTTGGGTTTGGTGACTTCGGGCGGCCTATTAGCTTTTGGTCCGTGAAGGACAGCATCTCAGGGGGATCGAGTTTGTACTCGGGCGTGAGGGGAGGCGACTTGCTCGAGGAGGTGCTTCTTTGCTGAGAGAGGAATAGGAGAGGGGAGAGAGAGAGGAGGAGAGAGAGAGAGAGGGGAGGAGGTTTTTAAAATTACTAAAATATTTAGTATTAAAATAGATATTTAACCCAAAACACGTGGAACGCCACCTAGGAAGCGAAACGACGTCATTTTGTAAAAAACACGCGGAGCGGAGATCGGGACCGGTCCGTGAAGGAAATTTTCATAACTTGGACATGTTCTACGGTCCAAAAAGCACAAGGTAGCCACGTGAGAATCGGTGAAACTACAGGGTACTTTTTGTACTTTTCCCAAAATAATTTAAATTGTTATACATACTTGAAGAGGGCTTGTAGCTCATGTCGATGAAGTAATTGCACCCGGTTAAAATCCAGTTCTGCAAACTTGAGCAACAACTCATTCCTGTCGTTATCTAATTTGTAATTAGAAATGAATTGTTGGGCTTTCAGCCTAGGCATTGCCTTGTGTAAGGGAATCTTCAACGCGCTTAATATTTGATTTGCTAAATGAGGTTCTGATTGGGCGACCAGTCGTTTCAGATGGTTGTGGTAAAGGTCAGAGCTTCGTCCAGAATATCCTCTCCGAGCATGCTCAAATGGGCTGCTTCAAACAGACTTAAAATGCTTCTGGGATCTTCAGTAAGATACTCTTCAAACTTACCATTTTCAGAATTTAGGAACCTTTTAAAAATATCTGTGAAATGGTAGCAAGAAATTAACTAAAATAACATATCGCAAAATCAACACCTATAACCGTAATTGAATTTCTTTCCGCTTAGTCACAATGGTAAGCAATAAAATGAGTCTGTACGTCAATTTATTTTTTTAATCCGTCTACTAGTATCCAAAAGTGGTGAAAATAAATACTAAATTATTGAACTAATTGGACCTTAATATTATTAAACTAGTAGGATTCTAAAATTCCTCTTAGTAACCTATTTAAAGAATGTCGACAAGTTAGATGAGATCGTAAACAATAAGAAGAATCTATGACTAAAGATTTCTTCGATTTAAGACATCAATAACGGGGATAAAATAAATAATCCTTATGGGAATATTTACGAGAAGTACATAAAACAGTGGAACATAATTACTAAGAAACATGGATATGTAGTTTGAGGATATGAATTACCTGATGATATTTCAAACCCATATTGTCTGAATACTCGAAAAACAACAGCAACCGTGTGAAGGTCATGGTCCTTATCATCGAGAAAGTTAAGGCTTGAGTGAAATATCCCTTGTAACTGTTCGTCTATTTCAGCTTCGAAATGGTATGACACTCCAAGACGACATAACAATTCTACCAATTTTACGTTATCTATCATAACGACCCGTATTCCTGGTTGAGTTCTAAGACAGATCCAAGGTTGAATGTTTTGGTTGACTGATGTCATATTTCGTTCCATGGATAAAAAAATATAAACAATGTTATGGTTTAACTGGTTATGGTTTCTCTTGCATATGATAGGTTTAACTGGTTATGGATTTTTACATTAGGCGTTATTACTCGGCCCATGACGTATATATCTTTACACATTAGAGATGATCGCATCAATATCGTGAACTCGTGTCTTTTCCGCAATAGTTAACCGTTGTCGAGATGTATTTCAGTTGTATAATTTATCTATAAATGTAATTTTAATAATAGGATCTTATATTTTGGAGCAATTTGTTATAAGAATAGTTTTGTTATATATTTGATTGAAAACAAATACACTTTACGTACATGTTGTTTCACCCATTATATTTTTAAGACATCCATTTTTAATTTTATAATTTCATCCTTGTGCTTTGAAATGTTTGACCATATTAGTCCATTCTAGATGACAAGATAAAATTTACACTTGGCATGTAGGCTAATATGATGTCACGTGGCAATATGACTGGATAATTTGTGTGACATGGTTTTGACTAGATAATTATTCAATTGGTCTAAACTATATTTTTATATTATTTTAAAAACCTATCTCTCTTCTTTTTTTTAGATCCTATTCTAATTCTATTCTATTACAACATATGCTTAAGCCAAGGTTTGAACCTTGGACCTCTATCAACTCAACACCTCCCAATACCACTAGGCTACAAGGTCACGGGTCTCTTCCTCTTCTTTTTCATCCTCTCATTCGTCCTAATTATCCTCCTTCAATCGTATGATTAATCAATTTTTTTTCTTACTGATTAAACCTTAACCTTAAACACGTTAAGCTAATGACTAAACCATAGCTCCAATTTTTTGTTATCGCATCATCTTCTTCCTCTATGGAAATAAAAAGAAAAATAACATTGAAAGATCTAGAAAACAAGCCTAACACAGAGAAGTCACTAGATCGAAACATATTCCACCTCAAACTGGAAATTTGTAAAAATTAACATAATTGGGCAACAGTCATAGCTAGAGAGGAGGGGTTCATTTATGTCAATGGGGCATCCGAACGTAACGATACCAAGAAACGGTATAGCCTGGAGCCAACGACAAAACAACTCCTGTAGCCAACGCTAGGAATGAAATTCATTTCCATTATAATAAGCCTCCACTAGATAAAATGGGACAACTAGTGGTGGGAGAGAAGGCCCACGGCGGTGGAGGAAGAGGTGGAGGGAAAGTTGAGGTCTAGGGTCGTCGAAGGCCCCAACAGACGATAATGGCCAGAGAAAAGAGGGAACAAGATTAATTTTGGTTACTTCGTAATTCTTCTACTATCTAGAAATAGATACACTAATTTAATTAATCAAATGATAGGAATAGGAGAATAAGGATGAAGGGAGCAGGATGATAGAATTTTTGGAATAATATCAAAAAAAACATTTAGTACCAATTGGGTAATTTTTATCCACTCTAAACTATGGCAAAAAATTTACCCAATCATCTTGCAATATAGACAATAAAATGATGTATTATTAGTTTTCGCACCAAGTTGAAGTGAAAATTTTATCTTTATCATGTGGAATGGAATGTGTATACTTAAAAAATTCAAAGTAAAGAGACTAAATTACAAAATTAAAATTTCGTGTTATAAAAATGAAATCAGTAAAAGCACAAATAAGCAAAACATACTTTTCCCTATTTGTTTCCGAGAACATAGTTTTATTATTTGAGAATTGCTATTTAATACCATCATTTGATATAACGTTCATATTGTAAGGAGTAATCGCCATTGTTTTCAAAATGGCAGTTCGACCAGTCGGACCGCGAATCGGCTATCTCACCGGTCAGAAATTGATAAATCCGACCGGGTACCTAACGAACCAGGGATTTTTTGGGATTTTCTAGTCCGACCGGATGGTCCAAACAGAAAACCGGGCAGTTTGACCAGAAATATTAATTGATTTATTTTTTTATTTTTGATTCAAGATTAACCGTTCGTATGGATACTTTATTTGGGATATTTTATAAAATATAGTATAATT
This sequence comes from Hypericum perforatum, assembly GCA_012979155.1. Lineage (NCBI taxonomy): Eukaryota > Viridiplantae > Streptophyta > Magnoliopsida > Malpighiales > Hypericaceae > Hypericum > Hypericum perforatum. Next base: position 93,356 of record SOPF01027490.1, read on the forward strand.
ATATGTTATTATTAATTTTTACATAAATTTTTTTATCTATATACCTATATATATTCAAAAAAATATAGTTTTTTTCTAATATAAATTCTGCTCCGACCTGCCATCCGACCGGTTGGACCGGTCTAACCGGAGATCGGCCAACTAACCTGGTCGATCTCCAGTCCGTTTTTGAAAACAATGGTAATCGCACATCTACCTGTGAAAGAAACTAAAATAAAAACTAGAAGATATCGTAGTCACTTTTAATTATATTTGATCTTTTTGTTTGTTTTGGCGAAGTTTTTTTTTTTTTGAGATCCTATTCTAAATCCTATTCTATTACAACAGAAATGCTCATGCCAGGAGTCGAACCCTGAACTTCACCCCACATGAGTGAGAACAATGCTACTGGACCAAATGGTCACTCGGCGTTTTGGCGAAGTTTGATTGTACACCAATTGCGAGTTGTTGTTTTCCACAAAAAAAAAATTGCGAGTTGTTGTACAATTACTTTATCTACGGCTGCCAAGAAAAATAATAATTTATTCACCAACTTTTATAAAGTGGTGAACCTACTTTCGGTCTAGTTATAATAGCTTACGATAACATAATGCATACCTGAGTTGATTAAAGCATCTATATTTATAATTATGATAATTTATGGATATATATTTTTAAATTGAAGATATAAATCTTCAATTTTAGTCATTAGTTCTTTTAAGAATGCATTTTACGATGATAATTTTGTCGAACGCAAGATATGTATATACGATCACTACTTACTAATTTTTTTGCAAAAAAAAGTTATTTGGTTGATAGAAGAACGTATTAAAGATGCCAGAAAAATCTTAACGATGACAATCTAAAAGATGTTACATTGTTTTGCTTCCAAGAAGTACCAAGAACTTGGTAAAAAAATCACGTAATTGTAAGTTTTATAAGTAGAGCGAAGTTTTATCTTCGGAAAATGATGAAATACAAATAGGTAAAGTGTATTTTTTTCATGTTTGTTGGGTAAGCGGATAGTACATGATAACTTTGGTTGTGTCTGATATGTGTATGTTTCAAATCTTGATTGTGTGCATCACATGCATATGGTTTGGTCCATGATACGTTTGGACATATTTGTGATTGTGGTGGTGAGACATGTAACGTTTGTGAACAGCCTCGAGCTGATTTGATACATGTGGCATATCCATGTGAGATGGATATGATTCTGGACCGTTGGGTCATCTGTTCTGATAAGATGTGTTTCTGTGTGAGAGAAATGAATGGGTTTTCCCGTACTAACCGGGGATGTTAGTCTATGAGCTCATAGTTTGGGGGTATCACTAGTTTACATTTGTACACTATCAGTAGCTTATATTTGTTGTAAGCTATTAGTAGTTTACATTTGTACACTAACTTCTGATATTTGTGAACGACAGATTTGTTTGGCCATTTGGATGCCCCTGTCACCTGATGAAGGGGCATTACAGAAACCTATTCATAGCTATGTGGGTGTGTGTGTTGATATTTGTGTCCAATAATAGCATCTGATGATCACGCATTTTGATTTGAGTGAAGTCGAGCATGGTTGAGTTTTGGTGCATGCATATATCAACCATAACTAATATATTATGTCCTATTTCCTTGCTAAGTGCCTTCGGACACTTACCCTTTACAAATCTATTTCAGGTTCCAGAGACCTTAGTTCCTTTTGAGTGTTCGGAGTCTGTGGTTCAGGCCCCACTTCTTTGTTCGAGGGCTACTTTTGAGGTCTCTGGATGATGTTATACTTCCATTTTTGTATAGTCGCTCCGTAGTTAGAGTACTTTTGAGATGTTGTTCAGTTACTTTTGAGATGTTTGTAGATTTTTGGGTTTGTAAATAAATTTAGTTTGGTTTTAGTATGTTGATAAGAGATTTTGTTGATTTATGTATGAAATTCGTTTCTGTTAGATTTGATTGTTGCGAGATGGATTTGAGGCTTGCTAGGTCTGCATATTTGTCGTTGATATGTTGCATAGTCCAGCGCCGGTCACCGACCTCTGTTTGGGTCGTGACAGTCTTCTTCCACGTGTTAGTGCAAATATTTCTCATGACGATGATGATCGGAGAAACAGAGAGAACACGATTAATTTTGGTTGGTTCTTGATTCCTTTATCATCAATAAATAGATGACATTAATTTAATTAATCAAATGATAAATAGCCAATAATTAGGATGATAGGGGAGGAGGCGAGATAGGATTTTTGAAGTAATATAAATACATATTTAGGACAAAATGAGTAATTATTATGCACTCAAATTATGCCATAAAATTTACCCAATCAACTCACCATTTAGATAGTAAAATGATGTCGTATTTGTCTATGTAGTAAGTCAAATGAATATTTTATCATCGTCAACTAGAGTGGACAGTATAAAGTCAAGGATTGCAAAGTACAAAGACCAAACAATCAAATTCAAATTTTATGTTCTAAAAATGAAATCGATGAAACACAAATAAGAATAGTGTATTCTTCCATGTTTTTCCGTAGAACATAATTTTATTTTTTGAGAATTGATATTCTATAGCATCATTATGCTGAAACGTTCACATTTTAAGGAGTAATAGCACATCTACCTATGCTAAAAAATAAAATAAAAAACTTGAAGATATCTCGTGAATTTTAATCATTGTTGATCTTTTTTTGTATGTGAAGTTTGATTGTACAGAAATTGCGAGCTATTGTACAATTACTTTATCTTTGGTTGCCAAGAAAAATATTAATTAATTAACCGACTTTTATAAAGTGGTGCACATGCTTTTGCCCTTGTTATAATAGCTTACAATTACATAATGTATACTTGAGTTGACAAAAACTTCAATATTTATATTTATTAATAATATATGTGTACATTTTTGAATTGAAGACATGAATATTCAATTTTACAATCATTAGTTATTGTAAGCATGTATTTTGCAATGATAATTTTGTGGAATGCAAGATATGTACTCACAATAACTATAGAATAGCAAATGTAGCTATTTTTTTTTTACAAAACAATGAACCACAAAATTAAAATAGAATGACATAATTGTAAGCTATTATAACTAGAGAGAAGTTATAAATATAATAATTGATGGATACGTATTCTTTAATCTTTAATTTTACAGTCATCATTTCTCAAAAGTTTTTTTTGCAACAATCATTTTGTCGAATGCAAGATATTTACATACAAACACTACAAAATAGAAAATGAAGTTATTTTTTTGAAAAAATCTTGGTATAAAGAAGAAAGTATTGAAGATATTTGAAAAACCTTATCGATGACAATTCAAAAGATGCGTAAAAGGGATGGCAGTATCGTCGTAAGCAAGGGCGGCCTCTTCGGTGATGTAGAAGTGTCAAGCCAAAAGTGAGTCTTCCTCCACGGGTTAGTACAAATATTTCTCAAGACGATGATGATTAGAGAAACAGAGAGAACACAATAATTTAGGTTAGTTCTTGATTTCTTTACCACCAATAAGTAGATAACACTAATTTAATTATTCAATTGATAGGTAGTCGAGAATTAGGATGATAGGGGAGGAGGCGAGGTAGGATTTTTGGAGTAATATAAATACATATTTAGGATCAATTTCGTAATTATTATGCACTCCAAATTATGCCTAAAACATTTATCCAATCAACTTGCCATTTAGATAATAAAATGATGTCATATTAGACTATGTAGTAAGTCAAATAAATATTTTATCATCGTCAACTAAAGTGGACTATATATAGTCAAGGATTGCAAAGTTTAAAGACCAAACAATCAAATTGAAATTTTATGTTCAAAAAATGAAATCGATGAAACACAAATAAGTAAAGTGTATTTTTCCATATTTGTTTCCGTATAACATAGTTTTATTTTTTGAGAATTGCTATTCTATAGCATCATTATACTGTAAACTTCATATTTTAAGGTGTAATAGCACATCTACCTGTGCTAAAAAAATAAAATAAAAACTTGAAGATATTGTCGTCGCTTTTAATCATCGTGGATCTTTTTTTTATATGTGAAGTTTGATTATGCAGAAATTGCGAACTGTTGTACAATTACTTTATCTATGGTTGCCAAGAAATATAATTAATTAATTAACCAACTTTTATAAAGTGGTGGACCTGCTTTCGCTCTTGTTATAATAACTTACAATTACATAATGTATCCTTTAGTTCACAAAAAAATCAATATTTATAATTATTAATAATATATGTGTACATTTTTTAAATTGAAGATATGAATTTTCAATTTTACAATCATTAGTTATTGTAAGCATGTATTTTTCGATGATAATTTTGTAGAACGCAAGATATGTAATTACAATAACTATAAAATAGCAAATGTAGCTACTTGTTTTGTTTGAAAAAAAACAATGTACCACAAAATTAAAATAGAATGACATAATTGTATGCTATTATAACTAG
>SOPF01027492.1:6556-22698 GCA_012979155.1 Hypericum perforatum
CCCTCATATCATCATCCAAACCTCAAAAACACAATATGTCCTTCATCAAGCCCAAGTCAAAAGTTTACCAAAATCACCAAACTCAAGATCAACTTAAAGGTAAGCACTAGATCTACACTTATTTCTAATAAACCTTAATCCAAAACTCACTTACCAAACTCCAAATCCAAGAAATCTTGTCCTCCTCTTCTTCTTTCTCTTACTCTTCTCTCCTCTCTTCCAATGACTTAGATATTTTGTAGAAAGTGTAGGATATAACTTTCTATTTTGGGAAGGAGCTAATTTATAGGTTTTACCAAGTGGGAGGATAAAAAGGTCCAAAAAATGACATTTCTCGGGTGGCTTAGCATACACTGGAAACGTACACTGGAGTAATGGTCTATACCCCCCAGCGTATACTGGGATAACGATATGTACCCCCTCTCAAAAAATTCGAATTTTGCAAAATGCAATTAGCAAAATTATAGATCTGGGTCTTACAGTTCTATTACTCTTAGAATCGCTCGATTCAGAATTTGTATGAGAAAGTTATGAATTTTCTACCAAAATGCGATGAACTAAGCCTATCAATCGCAACTCTCCCGAAACTCACCCAAAAACTCGAAAATGCTAACTCAAACTACAAAACATATAATAACAAAGTCGTACGCAATCGTGTCGTGGACAAACAAGATTTGGAATTATCCAAATCGGGGTCCACACAAAAAATTTATACTTAATCTCCCAAAGGACGTCGAACTCAACCAACAGTTTTAAAACCAATCGACACAAATACAACCAACGGTCGGACCTATCGATCACGATCAAACAAAATTAACGAGGGGCGTAACATCTTTTTCCTCCTCTGCCTCCTCTCTCCTCCTCCTCCTCCTCCGCTATCCGCCCTCCTCCCTCATCCTCTTTTTCCTCCTCTGCCTTCCTCCTCCTCCGTCCTCTGCCCTCTTTCTCCGCCTTTCCTCCTCTTTTTCCTCCTCCTCCTCCTCCCTCCTCTTCCTCCTCCTCCCTCCTCCCTCCTCCTCCGTCCTCCGCCCTCCTCTCTGCCCTTCCTCCTCTTTTTCCTCCTCCTCTCCTCCTCGTGGCGTTGGCATGTCACTAACGTGTCAATATCATGTAGTCGGGCAGCCTTCAAAACTACCCGGGACTAAAATTATTCCCGTAATGAAACTACAAGTACTAAATTTGAAAAAAAAATACACTGTCTTTTTTTTGGAACAGGCCAAAACAGAGGTACTTATGTGTACTTTTTTCTATTTTGTTACAATTTTTGGTTATTTGTTAAGTAAGTCAACTAATTGTGATATATATTTTTTATATTTTTAGATTTATTAAATTATATTTCATCTTTTATTATTTTCAGTTATGTTAAGTTTATTCACATATTTAATAAAATTATTCACTTTGATATATAGTCCATTTTTTTCAATTTGGTGTTTTCTATGTGTTACTATTTACAGTTATTTGCAAATTTGATGTTGAAAATTTATATTTTTGAGATTAGGTATCCATGTGGCTACACTGATTTTTTTCGTTTCTAGTTATCAATACGCAGATAAAATATTCGTATAATTGAGACACAGATTAATTATCTATGACCTATCTAATTAATGTATTGTCAAAACATGAAAAAATTGTTTGTTAGTAAGATATGGCTATCCTGATATCCCTGATTCTTTTGTTTACCTATCTGGCAACACATGAATTTTAATCTAATTTTTTGTATTATTGAGCCTATAAATGAATTCATTCAGAGAATAAACACGAAGAAAAAAAAACTTAGAGAAAAAAAATGAGGAACCCTCTCATTTTTATTCACGAGCAACTTGTTTCATTTAGTTAATTTTACGAATCCTATTCTAGAAATCGAAAGACCCACATATATTTTTTAATTCATCATAATTGTTATTACATTTAGTTTGTTCGTTATAAATATTTAGCTTTTTTGGCAAGTTAATAATATAGCTAAATAAAAATATTTGGTTTTATGTTGTAACATCGAATTGTCTTAGTTGGATATTATTAGTTTAATATAATTTTTTTTTGGTAATGTAATTGTTAATTGGTGTAATTATTTAATGTTTTCTTACGGTATATTAACAAATTTTGTAGCCAAAAAATTAGTTGTCTTAAGTGAGATTAATAAAAACCATATTTTAAAAATTGTGATCAGACCAAATATTTAGGTCTGACCATTCAAATTAGTCAGACCAGTTAGACTACTACTCTCACAATGAGTGACGACCTCGTGTTGGAGGACTCTCCAATGGGCCAACGTCGATGGAGGACATGTAGTTGGTCATGAGGATAGTAGAAATGCCCATATATTGTGGGTCAGACCCTACTATTACCCTGTGGGTCGATGGTCTGTTGACTTTGATTGAGTCTAGGGTAGGATATAAGTATGGGTTTACATTTGAAGGTAGGGTCTAAGGTTAGGGTATGAATCCTATGAATTTTTACCCTACCCTTACCTTTTTACCCTAATTTTTACCCTATCCTAACTAGATTCTAACTAAATCATGATTAAACTCTAATTAAAATTATTATTATTATTTATTTATAAAATAATATATTTCTTAAATATTCTGAAATATAATGAATGCAATTGGCTTTTTAATTTTTTTAGTGATATATCAAATATTTCTTAATAAATTTTAGTATTTTCATTATGATTTAATTAAAATTTATATATATTTAAAATTTTTGTTTTAAAAAATATTTTGTATTTAATTGAAAGGTCAAACCCTATAAGACCTTGTAAATCTTACAGATCCCGAGGGTAAGGACATGTGTCTAGTAATGAAATTTTGTAAGGGTCTAAGATAAAGTATGAATCCGACTTTTTAAACTAGGGTATGGGTAGAGTCGTACCAATATCCTACCCTACCATCGCCATCCCTAATTGGTCTTGGTCAGCTTGTCGACGGTCGACGACAAGTTGGGGCGGGTCGTCGTTGGCTTAGGTAGTCTGCGAGGAAGAAAATTATCTTTTTTGGTTTATAAAATAGAAAAGTTCGTATCTACAAATCTTGATATGTGTGTCAGTCAATACACAAATAAAAAAAAGTGTAATTGGTCACGGGAAAATCCGTAAATGAAAAACACATTTCTTTCGTGTATTGTTTATAGTATACGGAAAAATTGCTTGTGTAGTCACAGGGACAAGTAATCCCAAAAATATAAATTTTAAATGCTGAATTCGTAAACCTTGAACAGAAACTCATTTTTTAACTGCAGTTTTGATGCCCACGTGAAGGTCTAGATTTTTTTCCATGATTTAAACTATATCATGAAAAAATAAACCATGATGATCCAAGTCACAAAATAATAAAAAGTAACCATGCAATAAACCGTAGAGTGAACTAGATTTTTTTTTTGGTGAAAATGGAGAAGCAGAGCTCGAATTCTATCCTCGAATTCTATCTAAAATCGGACAAAGTAAGAATTCTATCTTAACATTGGCATCGCTGAATTCTATCTAAATTTTTTTATAGTATTAACCCTATGCCGAACAAGGCTAACCCTCAACTCACCGACTTGAACTAGATTAAACTAACCGCGGATCGTCGGACACATTGTCTAAAAACAGTACAGTTTTCTTTGAACAGTACAGAGTGTAACAAACACAAGTGAACATGTCTGCTTCATGCCGATGCAGAAGATTATTGCTATCTCCGCCCCATGTTTCACTACTTCCACGCCTCTTCTCATCTCTCCCTTCTCCTCCTCCTCCCGTCACTTCCCGCCGAGTTGTCGTCACCGGTAACCCTCCTTCCGCTTCCCTTTCCAACGACAAAGTTCCAATCTTTTTCACCGTTTACTCACTCTTTGGTTTGGTTTGGTTGGTTCAGGATTAGGGTTGGTGACCCCTTTGGGATGCGGGGTGGAGGCCACGTGGAGGCGGCTCGTGGCGGGGGATTGTGGAGTGCGGGCGATTTCACCCGATGACCTCAAGATGGACGCCTTCGATGAGGAGACTAAGCTGCGCACTTTTGACCAGTTGACCTCTAAAGTCGCCGCTACCGTGCCCTGTGGGTCCCGAGAAGGGGAGTTCGACGAGCAGCTGTGGCTCAATTCCAAGGTGTTGTCTTGAATTGCCTTGGAAGTTTTAAAGTTCGAGTCTTTTCTAGTGTTTAGTTGGATACTGTGAGCCCAGTTAGCCTTTTGAGGGTAGCATTTTATCTATGTTTGGAATGTCGTTCATAAGATTGTTGACTGTGATGCCGATTTGTCTGAGAGATTTTGTGGTGGTTTGTGGTTCTCTAGGATCACAAGTCGATTTCTAGGTTCATTGGATATGCTCTATGTGCGGCTGATGAAGCTCTGAAGGATGCAAACTGGGAACCCACCGAACAGGAAGATAAAGAGAGAACGGTAATGATATCTTTTTACATAAGCGGTTTGTAATCCTTGTATGTTTTCTCTAACAAGAAGATGCCAGGGTGTCTCCATTGGCGGGGGAATTGGCAGCATAACTGATATATTGGATGCATCTCAAATGGTCTGCGAGAAGGTATTTTTCCTTGTTTACCTCTCTATGTTTCCTCACTTCACAACTGATCTGCGCAACTGCCATATCTTTGTTGCTGACAAAAGAAAGATTACTGTTCCCTTGCAACTCCGTCTGGCTCTAGCCTGCAAAATATTGTTAGGTTTAAAGCCTTGCAGATCACATTTTTCAGCTAGCTTGCTCAATATCCTTGCTTTCTTGATGCAGCGACTTCGACGTCTTAGTCCATTCTTCATCCCTCGAATATTAATCAACATGGCATCAGGTCACGTGAGCATAAAATATGGGTTCCAGGTGAGTTTTTCCGAGTTCTAGCAGACCTCTAGTTTGGCCAATGGTCGTACAGTTTGTACCAATCTGTATTTCACAATTCAAACCCGAGCTATTATGATGTCCAGGAAAAAAGGGCATAGGTATCACATTTTGTGGAGTTTGTTCGAGTAAATGTTGCTTTAGACCTAGGGGTGAATAAGAAGTGGAAAACCAGTTTTAATAACATTTTATCGACAACCTTAAGAATAAGCTTGTGCGTCTTCCTCTTGAGTTTCTAATCACGTTGTAGCTTTGTCAGTGTGAAGCAATCTGTCGTGTGCTTGTAGAACCGTGTCACAAAGAGTTTAACTAAATTCAGAACTCAGGGACCAAATCATGCTGCTGTGACAGCCTGTGCCACTGGGGCACATTCAATTGGTGATGCTACAAGAATGATTCAATTTGGAGATGCTGATGTGATGGTGGCGGGGGGTACTGAATCAAGCATTGATGCTTTGTCGATAGCTGGTTTCTGCAGGTCAAGGGCTATGTCCACAAAGTACAATTCCACGCCCCTTGAAGCTTCTCGTCCTTTTGATTGTGGTCGCGATGGCTTTGTGTAAGCACATACTGAACTATGCTTTTGCTTGCTTTACTGTTGTAGTCAACCCTGGTAAAAATCTTCTCTCATGTAACACTTGTTATGTGTTTCAGGATAGGTGAAGGTTCCGGCGTCTTGGTATTAGAAGTAAGCTGTACCCATTGGACCTTTTCTTTTAGCTCCTGCAGTCTTTGTTACCTTGGATGCTGATTTCATTTCCTATGCACAAGGAGTTTGAACATGCAAAAGAAAGAGGGGCCAAAATCTATGCTGAGGTTTCTGGCTATGGAATGTCAGGTTTGTTTTCGAGCTATAAAGTCCTGCGGATTTTGAAAACCATGACAATTTTCTGTTATAAGAAGGCTGTATTATTTCTTAGGTGATGCATATCACATTACTCAACCGCATACTAATGGAAGAGGAGCAATTTTGTCAATGACACGGGCTTTAAAACAGGTAGAGGATCGGCAACTTTTAGTTATTTTTAATGGATGACTGCTGAGGTGAGTAAGGTTTCAAGTAACAAAGTCGTCTCATGAAACTTCAGATGAAATGATGATCTTAGTGTTATTTGATTCCATTACTTGCAGTCTGGCCTTTGTCCAAATCAAGTTGATTACATAAATGCCCATGCAACATCCACGCCTCTCGGTACCTATCCTGGACCTTTAAATTCCATTTCTCTTGCAATGCACAAGTTTTTTATGCAATTTTCTTCACATATTGCCAATTTTCCAAATTTGGACCATATGTGGACTCAGGTGACAGTATTGAAGCTAATGCCATCAGAACCGTGTTCTCTGAACATGTAACTTCAGGTGCTTTGGGATTTTCATCCACAAAGGTATCGATATTTGTTTTTTTTTTGGTGCAAACAAAGGTATCGATATTTGATGTTAAAATTCAGAACTTTAACCTTATTCTGTATCATGCATGTACTTTTCCAAGTGAAGACGAAGAACGTTCTTGCTTCTACTCACTCTTGTTACTATTCTCATTGGAGTTAGCTAAGGAATCTGAGCAGCTAAATGCTAACATTTTCTGCGATTCACATTGTATTGATGATGACAACTGTTGCAGGGTGCCGTTGGTCATCTCCTTGGTGCAGCGGGAGCTGCTGAGGCAGTTTTCACAATCTTATCCATACACAATGTAAGCAATTTGGAGAACCATAATAGTAGACAGATAAAGTAGTGGCCATGATACTGAACCGTAAAATTGAAATGACTATATGCCAAATAAAGACCATTTGCCTCAGAAACTTGGTCCATATAAATCTTATTGCCTTTTTCTTGCAGGGAATTGCACCTTTGACGCTCAACCTCGGTAAACCAGATCTTACATTCAGTGAGAAGTTTATGCCACTTACTCGTTCAAAGGAAATGAAAATAAGAGCAGCTATATCCAATTCCTTTGGTTTCGGAGGGACGAACGCATCTCTGCTGTTCACCTCATGCTCCAAAGACTGACTGGCTGGTTATCTGCTCTTAGGGGGTGGATTGTTGAGAAGAAATGATTGGTTCATCTTGCTCGACCTTGATAAAAATTCAGTTCTCAGGGAGAGGCACATAGCTTGACATTGGCTGCACCAATTATCAAACTCAATACACAAATGTCATGACTTCCATGTCCAATTGACGTGGCCAGAGAGGCGTGTTCTGGTCATGGCAAGTTGCAGATCAAAGGAAACACTGGAAATTGATCCTGAAACTGTAACACTCACGTTTGGCCTGTCGAGCATGCACATGAAGAATCTCGTAACATGCATCAGGTGGGATTCTGACCTGGTGATCTTGCAGTCTGCATTTGGATGATGAGATCCTGGCCTGGTGTACTGATATTGATACCGAGAAACTTCAAATCATGTACGCTTTTTTTTAGGGGAAAAGTAAAATTCCCTCTGGGAGGAGTGAGAGAATTTGAGAGATATATTTAGAGAGAGGATTTTCGAAATAATATAACAAAATTAGGGACTGTTTTAGAACTTAATCATCTATTAATTCACGTAATCCAACACTTGTAAACAATAACTCAAGTGGCACTTTACATTGTCAACTAATTGATGCCATTTTTCGAAAATTATTTAGACCGAGCTCAGGATCGATCCGTGACTGGAGTTCTAGACTTATCCGTGACTAAATGTGGTAAGTTGAATTTTTTATAGTTCAAAAACTACAAAATATTGGGCAAATTATCATCTAGTCCTTAGTCTTAATTACAATCTCTTCTAGAGTTTCTTTTTCTTGAAAAATTAATTAGCGGTTCCTGTTTTTAAAAAAATATTGGTCTCGGGTCCTTAGTTAATTTCATCACTTGTTTTTTCATTTTTTGTCATCTGAAATGACTATTTTACCCTGCACAAAATTACAAATTTTGTCTTTTTGTGAAGGGTAAAATATACATTTCACATGACAAAAAAATGAAAAAATGGGTGCTGAAATCAACCAGGGACCCGAGTCAATATTTTTTCAAAATACAGAGATAACTAAATCATTTATAAGAAAAGACGGATCCGATAGGAGAATTTGATTAAGATTAGGGACTAGGGAGTAATTTGCCCCCAAAATATTTAAGTGATAATTATTGAAATCATAGGATACTTATGTGTAATTTTTTTTTAATCCAAAAAATAAGTGTTTCTTTTTGAAAGAACAAGTGATATTTGGTATTTCCTGAAAATGAAGGATTGTACCATGCCTTACTTGTATGGAGACTTCAGACTTCCTCTAGCACCCTTATGAAGTTAATTGCTTGGTGATATTATTATACAATGTAGACATTACTTGGCTATTTGATAACTAATTTAGCTCTTTCTTTTTGCGCTTTTCATATATACACATTTCTGAATTACTATAGCATTCCGTTGCCATGGCAATCTGCTTCGCTACAAATTTGCAAGCTGTACCTATTTCTACAAAATTTTGTGAGCAAGATCTACTGAAAACCACATAATGCCTAGCAAGTACATTGATTTGAAACCACCTGTTTAGGGAACGAACAACTTGAAGTCTGCCCAGGTATAGTTGCTGGGAACAGGAGGACGATTAACCATCGTCTGACGATCCCCCCAACAAAGAAATTAGACACGTTAGCAACTTCGTATTAAGAATTAATCTATGTAACGTGCCACAAAATTCAAAAACGACTACGTGTCAAGCTCTTAGGACGTCTTTAAGTGATGCGCTCCGGAAATCACAGGACCATCTTGATAAATTTCAAACTACAAATACCTATTTGTCAAACCGTGAAATTATAGGACTACATTGGACTTTTCCTTTTCCCAAAATTAGGGAAAGGGTAATATCGGTCGTCTGATATTATCTTTGCTTCACTTTGGCCATTCTTCCCATTGGTGGGAAATTGATCTTTCTCAATTGAAAAAGAAAAAGAAAAAGAGAAACACCAAACCAGAAAATACCCCAAAAGAGGATCGACCAATCCCAGAAAATTGATCCGCCGCCCCTTATGGCGTTGCAGACAGGCGTCGGCACCTCCAAAGTCCTCGTCCTCGTTGGGGCAGGTACCTACCTCTGTTTTTTCTTCTCCCAACTAAGGAGCCAGAGGATTAAAGTTTCGATCTTTGAATCGTTTCGTCTCGTTTTTAGCAACTGGGTCGGGTTATTTTGAGGAAATATGAAGTGGGTGTCTTGCTTTTTTGGGTGTTAGGATTGACGGGGTCGATTATACTGAGGAATGGGAAGCTGTCTGAAGTAATGGCGCAGCTCCAAGAGTTGCTCAAAGGTGTAAATGACGTTGAAATTTCCCCTTACAAGTATGATCCAGCGATGCTCTCTGCACAGGTACCGCTTCGAGTTCGTCTTTAGTTTTGCGGTTTAGTGATTTGGGTTGTTCTTTAACTAGAACTTAAGGTAAGATGAGAGCTGCGAATTGAACTTGGGAATTTTCTCGGCTTGATAAGTGGTTTAGTAGAGTGAGGAACAAGGATAATTGGATGAGTTCATGAGATTGCTCGTTTGTGGAGTGCCCTCAATAAGTTGGAAGCTACGGCTGATGGATGTTAAAGCTTTGTTTGGTTCGCTAGTCTTACAAAAGTTGATGTGCCAGAAAAAGCGAGAAGAAACATCAGTTGCTCTTTTGTGTACTGATACATTGATTGTTGATGTGTTGGGGCTAGTGAATGCAAGATATGTGTGTAATTGATTGTTAATGGTTGCTTGGCTAGTGTTCTTTGTTTTACGTAAATCCTTATAGCTTCCATGTGTCTTTGACTCTTTATGTTCTTTAGTCCTTACTTGCAACAAGGGAAGAATTGAGGTCTCGCAAGAGTAGAAAAGCTCATTCGTAAAATGGGCCATAAAACTAACTAGCCTAAATTATTATTTTTTTGTATGGTTTAGAATTTATGTTTGCTCATCTTTAGTCTTGCCTTTTAGCTGTCGTTAATGATGTGGGGTTTCGGGTTTGGATAGTTAGTTTATTAGATCTTAGAAAAGGGGGCAGCTGGGAATTGAACGTGGGAATTTTCCCAGCTTTATCATGGATAATGGGTTGTGTACATGAGATTGCTCATTAGTTGAGTGCCACTTCGATAAGTTAGAAGCTATTGCTGATGGATGTTAGTTCTTTGTTTGGTTTGGTAGTCTTACACAACAAATCTGATGTGGCCAGAAAAAAAGAGAACGAAACTTCTAGTTTGTCTTTTTGGTATTTCAAAATTGATTGTCGACATATTTGGCCTAGCATATGCATGAAATAGTTGCTTGGATAATGTTCCTTGTTTTGGGGTTACTTTCATTTTATGTTAAATCCTTATAGCTTCTATGCATGTTTGGGTTTTTTTATCCTTACCTGAGACAGGGAAGAATTGAGGTCTTGCAAGAGTATGGGCCAGAAATCTAACTAGCGTAGATGGACTTTTTGTTGAAATTTTTTTTTATTTCGTAATGTCTTTTGTTTCCTCAGATACGCCAGTTAGCAGAAGAGATCAAGGAGTTAAGCATGTCTCGACCTGTCGCTATCTTTAATGGAAATCCCAGTGGTATGCACTTAGTTTACTAACTTTCCCATGTCCATTTTCAATCATGCCCAAATGTCTGCTAATCTCCTCTGCCTGATATTAAGCTACTTTAAATCGTGTTTATTGCCTGCCATTACTATGGCTATATGTGTATTGTCATTATTAATGATGTTCTACATATATTCATGTGCACAGATAGTTGGGCATCTTACCTAGTTCCAGCTGCTGCACTTGGTGCTATAGGATACTGCTATATGTGGTGGAAGGCAAGATATTTTTTCCTTTCTCTAAACCGATTAATGGTTTGCAAATCTATGGGCTACTTTATTGACAGAAATCTTGTTGTTTCATTCTTTAACAGGGATTGTCATTTTCTGATGTGATGTTTGTCACAAAACAAAATATGAAATATGCTGTGACGAGTGTGTCAAAGCAGCTGGACCAGTTGACAGATACTCTATCTGTGAGTATTTCTTCTGACTAACCTGAGAAGATGTTTATCGCCTCATGCAATAGTCTGTTTTATGTAACAATCGACAATTTGTGCAGTCAACCAGAAAGCATTTATCAAAGAGGCTGGAAAGCTTGGATTGGAAAATTGAGGAGCAAATAGACACATCCAAGAGCATCGCCAATAATGTATAGATCACCCTCTCCAGTAAACCTTAGTAGCTGTATGTATTGTTAGATTATTTTGTCCAAGTTCTTCATACATCCGCTTTAAATGATTTTCTGATGGGCTTACACGAGGAAAGTGAAGCTGGTTGAACACTCCTTGAATTGAGCCGAGTTTATCAGATCTGAATGTGTGGACTAGGTGATTAGTGCAGCAGTCACCCTGGTGGGAAATGTATTTCGTTTTGCTTTTATTTATTGAGTTACCTTTATGCAGGTAGAAGAGATGCAATCAAATCTTACGCGGATAGGATACGATGTTGAAACGATCAACAAAATGATCGCGGATTTGGTGAGTGGATATCTCCTTGTTCCCTATTTTGGATAATTATGATAGTGGATTTCTATTTGGGTGATGATTTGTCTTTCATTGAACTCGACAGGAAGGGAAGCTTGGACGTATTGAAGACAATCAGGTATTCCATCACTGCTGCTAGAATTTCCTTTTTCAATTTCCTTGGTGAAATTTTTCTTAACAGATGAACTTCTGCTACATCATGTAGGATGCCACAAACTCTGGTCTCTTGTATCTCTGTCGGTTCACTGAAGGCTTTGAAGATGGGGTTCGCAGAAAAGTTTTTCAGGTCAGTTTAGTAGTCTTTCGTAAGGTTTGACCTGTCACTGAGTTGATATTAAGAGACATTGACTCGTCATGCCTCTTCGAACTTCCAATACTGCAATACAAAGAAACGGGGGTGTAAGAGGTCCCTGTAAAATCATGCAAGCATAAGGGAGAAAAACTAGAACTAGGAAAATCTCATCTTTCCATCATGCTATGGCGTAAATGGATAACCACCTAAGATGTCTTCATGTTGACCCTTGCAATGAGCAAGCGGAATGATTACTTGTGTATGATTCTCATGATTCCCTCTCTTCTGCGCGTTGTCCTTGTCTTCAAATTTCTCAGGAAATCGGTTCAAAGGTAGCAAGCCCTCCGGCCCTGACATTTGAGGACACGCTCCCCAAGGTTTGTTTGGACACCATTATGTCTTCTTAAGAACCGCAGCTTACTTTATCCATTGACCTCTTGAATCGATCATCGACATTTCAGGGACTTCAATTTCTAGCTGAAGATAAAGAGCTAGATGCTGTCGAGGTGAGGACAAGTAAAGTTGTGAACTTCACCGGCGAAAAGGCGAAGATTGTGAGAACAAGAATACACAGGTCGTGTCCAGTCGGTTTCTCATTGGGTTCGTGAGTTATATGCTCTTCTGCCATATAAATTGTTCTATCTACTCGTGTTATTGATTGACTCCTATCGGTGGAGACAATGATTTTTGGTGCTTACCCTCTTTGGGTTCACCATGTGTGCTCTGATTTGCTTGTTACAACACCATGAAGAGGCATACAAGGATTGTATGCTGTTGTTAATACATAGTTCAATCTTAGCCACTACGAAATAAGTGGAGAAATCTCACTCTTACAATTTTTTTTCCAAATCACTTGTTGTATAAACGAAATCGAGCTGGAAGCACTTGATGTTAGTGAAATAAGCTCTGATGGCAAAAATAGACAAATATACCCAACTCGTATTAAAAATTTCATTTTGACGGTTGATTTCTAACTATGAAAAGAGGATGATCTCAATCCATATTTTCATTCGAGCATCAGTCCATCTCAACACCATCGAAAAACCCAATTGTTTTAGTCAACACGCACTAATTTATCACATTTTCCGCCAAGTTGCTTATGCATATTGTCGTATGTTGAGTTGAGGGTTCGTAGAAAGTCTAATATACGGTTAAAGCAATTTTAACCTGGGATCGATGTTAATAGTATGTATATTCATTGAGCTACAGAATTGTGCTGTCCTTGTCCGAGCCTGTTAGATCAGCAAAAAAAATTAATAAACTGATCGGACAGCCTGAGTCAGCAGGAGGCATTTTCGAGAAAAAAAAAAAAAAGAAAATAGAGTAATCCACCTTATCAAATAGATCCATCAATTGTATAAAATAGGGAAACTTTTTGTTAAACAAACTAAACTATTGTATTGAAATTCACTGTAGCAACTTTGAATTGAAAAAAGGAGACGTCAAAGCTCTTCTGATGGTCATTGAGGCGTTTGTACAACGACGGTGGAATAGAGCACAGGAAAGCGATGCTCGACTGAGGGATAGAACACGATGGAATTAGATTTCGATCTCAATCTTGTCACAACCACCGAGAGAGATCCCAGCATTCGAAATAACGATGTCGTCGATAATGTTAGTGATGGAAAGGAAGGATGTTATTGATGAAGAGATCAATTTTGTTTTTAGCTAGGACCGAAATCATGGTTGATCACTGCGACCAATGTGGAGAGAAAAAAGTTGTGATGGAAACCAATATGTGCTATCAAACCATCAAATAAGACTAAACCTTTGATTACCAATAGACATAACTATTAAATCACAAAAGACTAGATCATTGAATTAGAATAGACAACCAATAGACAACCATTAAATTAAAAAAAATCAAATCATTAAATCATAACATATCAAACCATTGAATCACATTATAGAAAACTATTGGATCACATTATAAAAGACTATTCAATTGCCTGATGACAATCCATTGATCATAATAGAACAAACCACTGAATGAATAAAAAACAATGCAAACTATTACATATCATCAATAAAAATTAATTAAATTGCAAGACATCAAACCATTGAATTATAACATAATAAATCATTGATTTACAACCGTGCAAACCATTGAATCACCAGCTAAAACCAGGGCACAGCAGAGCGTACGCCCTCACCCAGCCATGTGGCGAGCTGCCCCCGTGTGTCAGGGGGCGTTGGACACCTCCACACCAGTGTGGGGCCACATTGGCGGGGGTAGTATTCAATCAACTTTTTAATTATTTTTTTGTGAAATTAAAGGGTAGGAGAAGGTGAGATTCGAACCCCCACGTTGGCGGGGGCGAGAGAGAGAACTTAACCATTTTGCCACCCAAATTCGTTGATAACCAACCTATTATGATAAGTATACTTAATCTGTACACTTTTCAAATATTAAAGAACAATTTAATTTATTGGGAAAATATCAAGAAGTATTTAATTTAATGTTAGAAAATTATTATATTTTATTTGTATTAACATTTTAGATATTTTATTTATTTTTTATATATTTTAATAATTGTTTTGAAAAAAAATATTTCTTAAAAACATTTTAAAAAATATTTGTACCACTTTTACAATATTATGTTCAAACTATATGTTTTTTACTATTTTTAATAATTTTATAAAATTAATTGTATACGTTATTTAAAATATGTAATTTGATATAAATTGATGTACTTTGATATAAATGGATGTACTTTGATATAAATTGATGTACTTATGTAATTGGAAAACTTTATGTATACATGTATTTATGTATATTAAATACCATAAATCCTAAATGCTTATCCTAACTTTAAAACCCTAAACCCTTACCCTAACCCTAAACCTTTACCCTAATCCTAAATCTTAACCAGACACTTATATATCTTAAAAATCAAATTATATTTAATTTACAATTTCACAAATTTATAATTGGAATTATTTATAAATAATTTTTTATTTTGGAAAATTCTTATTTTGGTTGGTTAGAAATTAAATTTAGCATTTTTGAAATTACTCGAAATAATATTCGAGTTTATTACAGTTACCTGAATTTTAGAAAACTGAGCTGAAAAAAAGCTGACTTGGCGTTCAGAGCGTGGCACTGTAGCGAAAGCACGGCTGTGAGGTGAAAACTGAGAAAAAGGGCACCGCTGATGTGACGCACAGGACACGCACTCTAACGCGGATGGTATAAGAAATTTTCTTGTTGACTTCGTGGAATTGATATCTTTATTACCGACATCCATAATCATTGTCGAAATTTTTTGCATTCCTAGATCTGATTTTTTTCCCTTTGTTTTTTGGTTAAATTTTTTCGTGTGTAAGTTTGACCATCATACTCTTACCTTATAAAAATACTACACCATGTTGTAATCTATGCTATAGCACCATATCAAGACTGTTAATAGTTAGGCTTATCGGCTCATATCATAGACTATCTTAATGGCTTCCTTAATGTAATTTAAATTCATTAAAATTGGTTTTTTTAATCATAAAATGGATAATATTAATTTAACAATCTCGCGGTACACTCACTGCTATCTAGTAAAGAGTCCGATAAATTCTACCGATAAATACTATATCCTACCGTATTCCACACCCCTTATTTTTTCAGCATGTATTTCTACCCTATTTTTTCAGCTTTTAGTCTTGTTGAAAATAAAAAATAAAAATCTGAACCGCCTTTCGCCACCGAAAAAGAGAGAAGAAACAAGTGGCTTATAAATAAAAGGCATAGGCCAAAACAAAAACCTAAATAAATTTCAGTATAGTTGGTATCCTTTCCGTGTTCTTCTTCTTCACCTCTCTAAGGTAACCTTCACGCTTCCTTCCCCTCTTTTCTTCTTGCTTCTTCTGGTCCAAAATTATGTGCCCTGATTGATTCTTTAGTTTTGATTCGGTATTCTTTATGTTGCTTATCTTTTACGCGTTGATTGAGAAATTAAAGATTATCGCTTATTTTAATTGAAATTGAAGCTAACCCTTTGGTAATTAGGGTTTTTTATAAGGGGAATTAGGTTTTGGGTGGCTGCTAAAGTTTTGATCTTTTATGTGCGGCTGGGTTTTTGTAGGAACAGGAAGAAGCCAATATGCCGAAGAACAAGGGTAAGGGAGGTAAGAACAGGAAGAGGGGAAAGAACGAGGCTGACGACGACAAGCGTGAGCTGATTTTCAAGGAAGACGGGCAGGAGTACGCCCAGGTGCTCCGTATGCTTGGTAACGGCCGATGCGAGGCCATGTGCATTGACGGGTCCAAGCGTCTTTGCCATATCCGCGGGAAGATGCACAAGAAGGTGTGGATTGCTGCCGGTGACATTATTCTCGTTGGCCTCCGCGACTACCAGGATGACAAAGCTGATGTTATCTTGAAGTACATGCCTGATGAGGCTCGGCTTCTCAAGGCTTACGGAGAGCTTCCTGAGAATACTCGTCTCAATGAGGGTATTGCTGGTGGCCTTGATGAGGAGGATGAGGGTGCTGGTGATGATTACATCGAGTTCGAGGACGAGGATATTGACAAGATTTAGGTTTTTTTTT
>SOPF01027493.1:0-75691 GCA_012979155.1 Hypericum perforatum
AAAAAAACTGACGTGGCGCCTAGGGCGTGGCACTATAGCAGGGACACCACTGTGAGCTGAAAACTGAGAGCAGGCGCGCGGCTGACGTGGTGCCCAGGGTGCGCACTGTAGCAGGGGCACCAATGCAGATGGTCTAAGAGCTGTGAGGCTCACAAATCCCATTCGAAAACCAAAACGGTTGTCCCCCTTCGTGCAAATCCGTCTAGCTCCGTCGGTGAGCTAACGGCTCGACCTCTGTCCCTCGACACCGCGACCTTCGTTGTTCGAGGATGATCTGTAAGTTTATCTTCCCAAAAAGCCCACCAGAAAGGAAAACGCTTCGGGAACCTTAACACCACCTTTCCTCACCAAAGATGGAAACTTTACAGATTCTTCTTTTCTTGTTGTTCTTGATCTTACACAAATTTCAGAAAATTAAGGATACCCTTTTAGTGTTTCCACATGAAGAACAATCAATACCCACAAGGAAAGTCACAAAAGTTTAGGCCAAAAGAATCTACAAGGGGTGGAGGGAGGGAGGGATAGTATCGTTGACAGCTTTCCTCAAGACAAGAAAAGGAAAGGGAAAAGGGGAGGAGGTGGAAGCCTTTTCTCTGTGGATTGTCTTTTTTTTGGGTACAACTCTGTGGATTGTCTTTTGGGGAAATGGAAATAGAAATGGAAATGATAATAGTGGGAAGTTGGATGCATTTTGGTTATTATCAAATGCTTTTTGGGTGGAGATGGAAGCTTTTTCTCTGTGAATTTGATGTTGGATATTTAGTTTTTATTAGTTTCTTACTAATTTATTGAACTATGTATTTATATATATGATATATCTGAAAAAAGTTTGTAAAAAAAATTTCCAGTTCGTTCGGCGTACTGACTAATCTGACCGGTCAAACTGGAGACGACCCAAAAAACGGGTCGACCTCCGGGTCGTTTTTTAAAACCTTGCTAATTTTAGCATTATCACAACATCATCCAAGTAAATATTAGAACAATGACTCGTTTATTCTGTGTTATACATTCAAATGACTTGCTTAATTAAACACCACCAGGAAGCAATTCAAAATCTTGTTCAATTATATGTTACACAACTTCAAAGTACATAGTACTATGATTTCTCTACCGGTTCTGGAAATTAAAAAACCTAATGGAAAGTGCAAACATCACTACAAAGAAGATTGAAAATGCAGGAACAATGATTCCTACAGCCCACAAGAAGTCATGCTTGAAACCGAAGTAGCTTCTGATGAACTGCTTGACTGACATACCATCATCCTCCAGCATGTCATCTATGTCTCCGAACTGGGATACTACTAGTCCGTACAAGGTCCATGCGACCGGACATGTCCAACAGAACCATCTCCACCATACTGGTGTTTTCTGATACAGAGCCGAATCAGATGTTAGAACACCAACAGAAGAAACGTGGTTTTGAGAATATGGCTTGTTGTTGGATTACTTACGGGTCGCGGTACGATGAATCCGGAGAAGAGGTTCCACATTCCGTATAATCCGCTGGAGATGATTGTAGCAACCTGTTGGTTCGGTGACATTGCCACGGCCGTCATGCCGTAGAATGTGAAGTACAGCAAGGAAAAGTACATGAAGAACATGAACCAACAGAACTTGACAGCAGTCCATTCGAACGACATCATTGAATAGACTATTACGCCGTAAACTATGGCCTGCATTAATATGTATGGAAGTTCGATCGTGGCCTGTTAAGATGATGCAGAACATAGAAACTTGTCAATGATCAGGCAGTATCTAAATGTCCAATTGAAAGAAGTAAAGTTATGTCAATTACTTGTCCGATAGCATATGGCATAGACGAATACATTCCAGCACCCCGTTCTCTATAGAATACAGTTCTTTCGACGGATATTATAGGCTGCACGGTTGTTGCATTCTGGACTCCGAGGAAGAGAACCGACGCATACATTGATCCCATGGCATTGAAGAGATCTTGTTGTTTTTTTCTGCAACCCACAAGCATTAGAGGGTCAGTGCTGTACATGAAGGGCCGACGTATCTGATATTGGAATCAGTTTTTCGGGTTAGTGGCCTACACTTTGGAGCCAAGATCCCAGAACATTGTTCCGAAGAACAAGGCGATGAAAGTTGTGAAGAGAAATCTCACAGTAGTGTAACTTGGGTTGCACCAGTACGACCTATGTTGTTTCCATAAGCATGCCAGGCATTGACTGAGAAAAGGTTGCGAGTATTGTGTCGGAAAATAAAGTTCCTTCGAACCAGGAGCCGGTTGGCTCAATTCTCTAGCCAGTGCTTTAGTCCTCCTGATTAACATGTAGCAGAAGTTTCAGGGATGAATTTGAATGCATATCTCAGATATAAACGAGAGAGAACTGTGCTAAGTATAGCCATCATTACTTGTAAAGTTCTGAATTTCGGTATATCTCAGCGAAATCAACTCCAAGAGCTGCTTCCTGAGCAGGAGAGGTGACTTCCAACATCCAAGTTGCCGGATTATAGCCATCCTTGATCTTGCTGACTCCTTCAATCCCCTTAATTTTGTGGCATGCGAAAAAATGCAGAATGTAACATAAGACCATAGCTAACTATCTATCTGCAGTTCTTAGCTTCTTAAGGAGCATACCTCAAAATAGCTGATTAAATGGCAGGAATGATGACCTAATGGTCCAACATAGATCTCTTCTCCTCCTCGTTTCATTAAGAATAGCTGCAATGTCATGTTAAATTAGCCAAACTCGCAGAAATCCTAAGTGTGTGATGGTGTACAATTTGACTTTACCTCATCGAATGCTTCAAATATGTCGATACTTGGCTGGTGGATCGTGCAGACAACCGTTCTTCCAGTATCTACTGTATTCCGGACAGTTCTCATCACAATAGCAGCAGCTCTAGCATCTAGTCCAGAAGTCGGTTCGTCCATAAAGATGATTGATGGATTTGCCACTAGCTCCACAGCAATGGTTAGTCTTTTCCGTTGCTCCGTCGACAGGCCGCCCACGCCCGGCAAACCAACCAGCATTTGCCTCAGTGGATTCAGTTCAACAAGCTCCATGACTTCTTCAATGAACTCCTGAACCAAGATTCGAGTGCATTTCATTTCGGTTCAACAGAATTCAATAATACGTAGCACAGCTGCTTGCCTTTCTTGTTTCTGCATCAATTTCAGGGGATAGACGGAGCCAAGCTGAGTATACTATGGACTCGTAGACGGAAACATATGGCGAGTGGATGTCATTTTGCTCGCAGTAACCGGAGATTCTAGCAAAGGTCTCTTGCTTCTTTGGATATCCGGAAACCGTGATCCTGCCCTGTATGTATCCGCCTGTTTTCCTACCAGCCAATACATCCATTAGAGTGGTCTTACCAGCCCCGCTAACCCCCATCAAAGCTGTAAGAACACCAGGCCTAAATACTCCAGTAACACTCCTCAGAAGCACCAATCTGTCTTCTTGAATTCCCTGGCTTTTCATTTCCTGAAAGGAGAGATGATTGTTATCTGTTACCTGTATAAATGTCATTCGAATCCATTGAAACAAGGTCGGGATGCCATTTTCCGAGCTGTTACCTGTGGCACGTCAACAGAATATACAACCTCATCGAACACCAGGGAATGTGGTTCGAACGGGAGAACCATTCCTCCTTTCCCACGTCGGCTAGCTGCACGGCTACTTTCTGTTCTTGTTAGCTGAACTGATCCTCCAGCTTCACCATGCGAAGTAGACTGTGGTTCTTCTAATATAATGGCTTGATGACTTTGAAATGCTGCAAATACATTCTCATTTTAAATGATTAAGCCATAGGTCCTTCGTTGGAACGTAGGGAAGTCGAAAAGCCAGAGACTTACGATTGAGGAAAGTGAGAGCTACCACCATCACACAGTTGAAAAACAGTGTGAATCCAAGCATTGCTCCCACTCCTAGCCAATACCAATATGCTTCTGTAAAGAAGCCGCGTGACTTTAGGACTGCAACTCCTAATGATACGTTCGAACTCGGAAGTACCTTCCAAAATGAAAATGGTGATCTAGTTATATTGGTTCGTTACGAAAGCGATTTTGATAGTTACAGGAATGGACTTGCTCAAGGTCTTACATGGCTCCAACTCTTTCCAAGGAACTCATTAACCACAACAGCATTCTGGGCGTACATCATAGGAGATATCCAATAGGCCCATTTCCACCATTTCTTTATGTCATCTGCAGAATTTAACAAAAGGGAAGAAACCAAATTAGCCTGAGCTCAAAGTAAGCACGTTCTTTACGTGTGGAGCGCGAATAGTACCTCGCGATAAGACGTATCCTCCCAAGACAAAGATCATGAGTAGAATAAAGGATCCCAATGTGTTAGCAACAACCATGGTCCTGCAGATTGCAGCATTTGCTCGAAATAGTCCAGAAGCCATCTGGCTCATCACCAGATATGCCAAGTATTGCTTAAACAACCTACAGAAAGATGGTACAAATTGAATATCAGTAAGGGAAAGTTGTGCAAGTCACATTACATTACTTCTAACGCCTTTTTACCTTCCAGCATTGGGGTCGAATCCGGTGACATAGTAGGTGATGAATACCCAAATGGCTACTTCAATGAACGAGACTGGGATCTTAAGGATCCAAGTGGGCAAGCCGTAGATCCAGGCCGGGTAGAATTGGAGGTCTCTTTGCTTGAAGAAAACGGGGAGCTTCGCAATTGCCAGTGGGGTCTCGGCCATTCCATTGAACATGATCATCATCACACCAAAGAACAGAGCACCAGAATAACTGCTACCATCAAGTAATGTTCTCTTGTGCATCTTGGTTCGTAGGAAGATCGTCATCGCTATGATCGCAATTAGGAAAACCTGAAACAGAAAGGAAAATGGAATGAAGAATGCTGTGCAGATCAAATACGCGAAGGTCGGAACTCAAACTTGCAAGAAATACTCACTTGGAAGAACTTGAAATAATAGAAAAACGATCCCCTCTCCATGAGCAGGTATTCTCTTGAGAAGCAAGCTTTGAGCAGCTCCTTTGTACTTGCACCGTACTTCACCTTCGTCAATGCAGCTCCGTGGCTTTTCGACCGATCGAAGGGAGTTGCAAGCTCATCTGCCAGCTTCTTCCCTGCCGAAAAGGATTGGTATGCCTCGACGAATTCCTGGACTTTCATAAACCTGTAAGGAACTTCTCGTCGGGCCCAATACTGTTCCTGGTCTTTCCTTGATGTCACCTCTTGCAGAAAGTCCGCGATGGCTTTTCTTGCAGGGCATTTGAAGCCAACACTCTCAAAGAATGGGATCACTTCTTCTCGAGGGCCCTGGTATACTATCTGGCCATCCGAGAGGAGGATGATATCGTCAAAGAGATCGTAAGTCTCCGGTGCTGGTTGGAGGAGGGATATAACAGCCGTTCCATCAAGAATTTTTATGGACTGCCTCAGGCAGTTCACAATCCCATATGTCGTCGAGCTGTCTAGTCCAGTCGATATCTCGTCCATGAACAACGCGCCTGCTGGTCCGACCAGCATCTCACCTGCAGGTCCGAACGAAGTCGATCTCAAAGCAGTAGTTGGCGTCAAAAAGTAGGATATGATCTAAATGTTTCTTGTTTACCTGTTGTTACACGCTTTTTTTGTCCACCAGATATGCCTCTAGTCATTTCATCCCCTACCATCGTATCTGCACAGACTTCAAGTCCCAAAATCTGCAGACGACACGAAAAGAAACTCAGTACCTGTAACCATCCAGACGAAAAGAATAACGAGTTCTTTCGGTGATTTCACCTTGATAACATAATCTGTAATCACATTAGCCTCATCGCTTTTTGTTGCAGCCGCCTGTCATATTAAATTCTCAGGAAAAAAAGAAGTGGAACTTTAATCTATATGGTAATTCTTACTAGGCCAAGACTTACCTTCATGAAGATGTCTATATCAGGGTCCGGTTTTATACCCGCAATTTTCTCCCTTCTTGACAATTCTGATAACATATCTGCAGAATTCCACAAAGATGGACTCTTACTTCCTGCTCAACAATACTGAAACTAGGAAAAACAAAAAGAAATTGCTAAACAGAACTTGCCATAGCGCGATCCGACCCCTTGGCACTTTGCAGAGAAGGCCAACGTTTCCCTTACAGTCATTTCTCCTATGTGGACGTCATGCTGGCTAATATAGGCTGCTGTCTGCTCGGGCACGAACTCGCTCAGGTTATGTCCGTTGTAAGTGACTCTACCAGATATCTACAACAAATTTCCCGAATTGAATCACTTAAATACCGAAACCAAAAGAGTTGAGCATCGAAACCTATGGAAGTGTTCTCGACAATGACCTTCAGAGAAGGGTCAAGATTTCCTGCCAAAGCCAACAATAGAGTGGTCTTTCCGGAGCTAGGAGGACCCAAAAGCAGTGTCATTCTGTTCATCACCATCTCGAAAGTGTAAGAGACAAGCAATCCGACATATCAATCAACAAATAACCATATTAGTTCTTGTTCATCAGTACCTTGAAGGCTTGATGATGCCACTAACATTGTTGAGGATGGTGAATTTCGTCTTCCTACTCGGAAGTATGCGTAAATTATTCAAGATTTCCTTCACCGTGAGAAATTAGAGAAACATAAGTAAGGAGAGACAAGTCAAAAACCTTTATCTGTATAAATAACAGTTGGAGCATGTACCTCAACGCCAACCAAAGTGTAGTTAAGGAATGTAGACATGGCTCGCGCCCCTACGTGTGCTTCACCTTCAATCTTAAGATGCTCAAATCGAACCTCGATAGTAGGCAACATAATTCCAACTCTGAAAACAACAAAATACCATAAACCAAAAAAGTACACCAAAACAGAGTTCCCCTGTTCCATCATTCACTACACACCTATCAAGTCGCCCTCTGAGCTTCAACAAAAACTTTTCGTTGTCCTCGTCCGCCTCTCGAACCAGTCTGTCGATGAGCCGCTTCCTCTCCTGCAACCCGAGGCCGGTCACCTCCACCTCCTCAGCTCCACCACTCGATCTCGTCAGTATCCCTTTCCTCAGCCGATCGTACGTCGGAAGTCTCTCCAAGGCAGCCCACGTGAGAGCACTCTCGTCATCCTCGTCGCGGTTCGAACGTGAGAAGACGTCTCCCCCTGTGTTCCTCCACCGAGAGCTCAGCCTCCTCGAGCTGCTTCCGATCCTGCTGGCCCCACCAACCTCCATTGATAGTCCAATGTGTTCTGAACCACCAATGAACAAAGCTCCTCCTCTTCCTCTTCCTCTTCCTCTTCCTTGTATAGCTAGAGCATTAAAAGACTATGGAATTTTTTCTTCTTCTTTGGGTTAGGAGGTGTAGATGGTAGGGAAGCATCTTTGTGAGGTTGGAAAATTAAAGAGAAGTGGAGTTATGAGACGTTGTATATATAGGGGACACGTAGAGTCGAAATATTATTTCAGGATTTGCATGCTATTTATGCGTCCACTGTTATTGCATTAGTTATTGTCAACTTGTGACAATAACAGTAGTTGTGAACGTTGAACATGTAAAAATATTAAGAAAAAAAAATTACATTTTAGTATTTTAAACATTTTTTAGTTTTTGTTTTTAGGTTATGTAGTTTAAAATTGCGTTTGTTTTTTGTTTTGACAGCCCTCGTTGCCTACCGGGTATCGGCTACTGATTTTCCTGAAATCAACTTCGTTTTATCATCCTACATGAGTACATATAAACTTGCCGACGTGTCATAGGTAAATTATTTAACAATCCAAATTTATTAACAAATTATTATATAAAAAACCCCCTCAAACAAGAGAAACAAAAAAGAGAGATGGGGATAAAAGTACATGAAAAAATGAAAACGACGAATCACTTGGTGGCGCCTACCATAGGCGGAGCTAGGTTCGTAGCTGGCCCCTACTTTTTTATTTGAATAATTAGGTAAATTTTTTTATGCATATTTTTATTAAAATTATAAATTGACTTCATTAAAAAAATTAATAAACTTATAAATTGAAACTAAATGTTATAAAAAATTTAGACATTTTTTCGAGAGACAATTCCCCTCATGCCTCTCGGGTTTACGAAAATTAGTGATTCAGTCCCTCTAGTTTTTTTTATAATTATTTAGCCCCTCTAGTTTGTGAAAAGGGTATTATTTAACCCCTGTTGCCGGAATCAGCTCTTTTCTCCGGCGAAAATGGACCTAAGATTACTAAAATACTCTTTTTCTTTAAAAAGTAAAAAAATAAATTGAAATACAATCGTAATTCGTATTGAGCTGAAATTTTTTATGAAGTATGCTAAAAATATACATGATTTATATAAAATATTTCAGAACTTTTGGAGGCACAGAAGTATTTATTTTATTTTCCAACGTGCCAAAATTTTGTAAAATTATATAAAATAGAAAATTTGTCTAATTGGGCTGAAACTTGTCCCATGTGTTCTTAAGCATATTTAGTGAATTTATATTGTGATCGAATAATATTGTAACAAGTATATGAAGTAGATAAAAAGTTAGATTACAAAAATTAAAAAAAAATAACTCACTTGATGGTGGGCTGGGGCCCATCCATCCCCCTTCCATCCAAGGATGGTATACCATCCTTCTTCTCCTTCGGTCGCTTGGGCCCCCCCACCTTCTTTTTCTTTTGATTTTTTTCCTTCTCACATGGGACCCACCCTTGCCCATCCCCTTAGCTCTATTGTAGCCGAAATAAGTTTTTGCTTTGGTCGATAAATTAGGAGCTTTTGATTCTCTAGTTCTTAATACTGATTCTCTAGTTCTTAACTACCAGTCATGTTGGCTAGCATGCGTTGAGGCTTGGTTGTTTTACCCCACTAGACTACTAGGCTTGTTGGCTAGCTGGTGTTGGATCCTTTGTCCCATCTCACTACCAGGACTATTGGTTAACAAGTGTGCTGTGCGCTTATGACTATTTTGTACCTTTTTCTTTTTGATTTATTAGAGTTTTTTGGAAAATAAAAAAAACTAATATCTGTATATTCAAAATAAATATATGTACATTTAAGAAATATACTAATATAAGAAATATTATTATACAAATAAAAATATATGTCACATCATTTAGACGTGGGAAAATATCACCAGTGAGGTCGGTGGGTCAAATTTGATTTAGTAACAGAGGGACGGATCAGATCTAGTTTAGATAGAGAATCTACTTGGGTGGTGTAGGAGGAGTTGCCAGAGGATTGGCGAGTAGAGGAGGGGTTGGTAGTAGAGGGCGGGCAGAGGAGAGTCTAGGTTTTTTAGATTAGAGAGAAAGAATAAATGAGTGGATTTTTTAGATAGGAGAGTTGTGAAAGTTAGATTTTTATGAGATGGTTGTTTTTGTTCAAATGTCACAAATGCATTTGATAGATTATACACCATCATATTTTTTTAAAGTCATATTCTTTAGTGTGAAAATGGTTCTCATACAGGAATACCATTTTTAAGTTCCCACCTAATCCATTTTGGTCAAACACCAACGAGAATATATTTGGTCTTAAGTGTGTAAAGTCATATAAGACCAACCTAGATAAAAGAAGAGTTATTAGATTAGTTTTTAGGTCATTTGCAAATTTTGATGATCAAGATTTGCACAAAGTTATTTTTGGTCATTCACTTTATTTTATTCTCTCAAACCTCTCACTTCTAACCTCTCTTTACACATGGTAGAAATATCCATACCATGCAGTCAGACTTTACTTTTATCTCGTAAATCATGAGTCTGTTGATTTTGACTGGATCTAGGATATGATGTGAGTTTAGGTCCATATTTAACAATGGGTCTAGGGTAGGTAGGTACAGAGCTAGAAAATTTTAGGAGTGGGCTTAATTTCTGAATTTCTATAAGATTTGGTTTCAATTTATATACAAATTAACTTTTTTAGGGTTGAAATTATAATTTTAATGGAGACATATGGTAAAACATATACTAATTATCAAGTAAAATAATATTTAGTGGGACTAGTTATGCGTGTACCCTCTTATTTAGTTTTGCCATGAGGGTAAGTATGAATCCTATAAATTTTTACCATACCCTAATTTAAATTATACCTTACCTAAATACTAAGTAGACCTTGATTGAACTTTTTTTTATTTATTATTTTTTACTTATAATATATTTTATGAAATTTATTCTTATAATTTTATTTACTGATAAAAAAAATATTTTTTGATAAATTTTTATGTATTCATTATAATTCAGTGAAATTTATATATATAATTAAAATTTTATGTTAAAAATCTATTGCATTTAATTCAAGAGTTGATGTTAATGAAAATAAAGGTATGAATTTAATAATGTAAATATTTGAAAGTTGATGATAAGATATAAGTTCAATTTTTCAAATTAGGGTATAATTAAGATCCAACTAATATTCTACCCATGAAATCCGTATCTCTTTGCCTCTCCTACTCAATCCTTCCGCCCCAATTTCCTTTCACCCCCATCCTCTACGACAATAACCCCTCGTCGTGGACCTGACCACCACAATTTCAGATCTCTCCCTAAACCTCCATCATGTGGAGGCACTCTGTTCCTATATAACTGTCACACCACAACAACTCTTTGATTTATGCCTGAACGACTTCCATTATTCACCGCATTGTAGGGTTCAGCAGCTCGGTGATCTCTGTGCTGGATGGGAAACGACGTCGTCTTCATTTCTTTTTGGTTTTGGACGACGGCAATTTAGGATTTCCCCAATCCTAAATCACAACTCTGAATGCATTGGTGGATTAGGTCAATATTGAAGTTGATGTCGGCATGTCGCCAAAAAGTTACCCAGAATTATTTGTTAGTTTTGTATGAGTAAATGTAGTTTTTTTTTTGGTAGAAAGTAAATGTAGTTGAAGTTGCTTGAACCTGACGTCGCAAAAGTTGCGGTTAATTTTTTTTATTTGTTAACAATTGATTTCGAATGGTACATGGTATATTGTTCTAAAGATTTTGTCTATAATGATAGAATAATTTATTTAGTTATGATTAAAAGATTTATCATAGTATGATCAAATAGTTTGTATAATAATAATTAAAAAGTTTGTATGGTCATGATCAAATAATTTACACTATGATGATATAATTATTTATTTATTTACGATTAAAAAGTTATAACGATAAAATAGTTTGTACGATTATAATATAATAACTTTTACTATAATGAAATACTGGTTTATCTTGATTAAAAGATTTGATTAATTATGATTAAACAGTTTTCACCATATTGATGTAACAATTTGTTTAATTATGATTATAATATTTATTTCATTGTTATCAAATAATTTAAACTGTAATGATTAAAAAATTTGTACAATTATCATTAAATAGTTTGTGAGAAAAATATTTAATTTATTATGATTAAATAGTTTGTATTGTAATTAAGTTTATTTTAACATAATTGTGCAAACTATTTTAACAAACTCGTACAAACCATTACGAAAATATAACATCAAAAGGTAAAATAAAATAGTATAATCTGGTTATATCAAAGTTTGTACGATTGGTTAAGTTAAATAACATACGCGGTAAAATAATAAGTTAACAAAAATAATTTTTCTATGAAAAATATATTTTAAGCTAAAAAAATTGTGAGCACCAAACCCTGACCACAAGAAGATGACGCGGCAGTTCTAAAAAATTGTAGAAAATGACGCGGGTCTCCCATCATATCCCCCTTCATTTTTTTTCCTTGTAATTGGCAGTTAATGACAATAATATCCCCGTCCGTAACCATCCAGGACCAAACTGGATCGAATCCAGTCCAGTCCACAGCAGGAGTAGTTGGCAACAAGAACGTCGGCAAAAAATTTGATACACGATTCTATTACACCACCTCTGATCTGGTAAAAGTCCCATTCGATACAAGCACGTCACTTGGACTGCTGAACTACATGTAGGTAAGTTATTAATTATTCGTGTTCCACGTTGTTTTTGAGCCAGCTGCACGTGGACTAAGTCTCCATTGATATTGTTAGAGAAATGGGAAGTTACTAATTTTGTATAATTCAGGTTCAAAATTAGATATATTTTTTTCATAAATTTTATAATTTGCTAACACGTGATAAAATGCTTAAATTTATGGAAAACGTGTGAGTGGTAACGATTTTTCTAAAGATAATGAATCGTTATGTTACGGTTTTCAAAAAATTGAAACGGAGATTTTTTTATTATGATATATAATGTTGTATCGTTATTCTGATACAACAAGCCGGTCATATTGTAATGAAAACTTAAAACTTAAAATTAGGTATGGCTATGTTACTCATACAACACATTGCACACTTGAAAGTCTGTATTCTAATGAAAATTAGGTGGAACTCTGTTACTTATGTAACATTTTGTGTTGCGTTCCTGCAAGAGTAATATAGGTGGAACTTTATTATTTGTACAACATTTTGTACTCCTTTTAAAGTCTCTCTATCATAAATAAAAATTGAAACGCGAAAGTAGGTGGAACGACATTGACAGTAACCTTATTAACTATACGTACGTATATAGTCTTTCTTACACAACAAACCATCTATATCCTGATGAGAATTTTAAACTAAAAATTTAGGTGGAAGATTATTACTTGTACAACGTATTGTATTCCTAGAAGGAAACAATGATATTATCCCAGCCCCAATTTCGAAAAACTCAAAATATTTAAATTAGGTTTTTTTTAATCCTGAAATCAAATTATTTCCAGTTCAATGTCCCAAAATGCAATCATATAAAACTGAGGTATCAAATAAAGACTTTAGTATTGTTGGAATTTATAAGGTTACGTCTATAATTCTCATAATGACGGGATTCATTATTGGGATAATGAATTCTATAACCATCTTACAAAGTGTAAAAAATCATAAGAGATATAAAAATTTATGGCGTTGGTTTATGGTGGATATTTGGATGATCTTTTCTCGGATTCAGTACATAAGATGATATTCGTGGAATTGGACACACGATAGAGATGCAGGTAATACACAAAATTGTACGACCGTAATAGACACCAAACATTTCATACACACCACACAAACGTAGACGCTAATATCTCTCTCTAAGCCTCCGAGTTTTTAAAGAGACATGATATTCAAGCGACGCACGAGTGTATGTGACTAGAGGTTATGACACCACATGATGTTCATGATCATATAGGATAAAGAAAGACATCGGTGTTTTCCTACCTCTTAGAAATGGTACATATAAAGATGCATCAAGGTAGCTGATTAAAAGTTTGGACCATAGACGAGTTTTATATAAAATTATCTTTAATGTTTCAATGGAATTATAAAGTAGATGATAAGTATGTAATTTTTGTACTAGGGAATATGTTTACGAATTCCCGTATCCTAGTGCATTGAGGATTATTAAGTCTGCGCCTGTCCAAGTCATGTATTTGAGATCATTTCAATCTATGCATGAGTCACTAAAATAATTGTCATTCAAAAAAATATTTATTGTCTCAATTAAATACAATATTTATTTAATTACTTGATTATTACAATATTTGAATTTACTAAGCAATGAACTTTTGACATTTATAGTTTGAGATTAATTCTCAAAGACTGAAGGAAAGCATGCCCATGACTTTCTTCAAATTCGAGATTAGTTGAGAATTTTAAATAACAATCAAAACTTATGCATGCATAGTAAACTATTGTATTATTGACATGATTCTCGATGCACAATTTTTGTAATTTATTATAAGCTATATAGATAGTCATATGCTAAAAGAACATAGATTCTAAAGACTATAAATTCGTTTATATTCTAGTCACACACTCAATGTTGAATATAAAATCTGAACCATTTCATGCTTTTAAGATCGGATCATATTGATGATACATGTTGGCAATGTTATGACATAGATCATTACTTTTAGCTTAAAGAGGATTTTCTCTAAGTTACTTAAGTCAATCCTTCATGTATGAGACTAGTGTTTGTCTCGGTATGAGCAATAATAAGATTGAAT
This sequence comes from Hypericum perforatum, assembly GCA_012979155.1. NCBI lineage: Eukaryota > Viridiplantae > Streptophyta > Magnoliopsida > Malpighiales > Hypericaceae > Hypericum > Hypericum perforatum. The sequence continues at coordinate 13,896 of SOPF01027493.1, forward strand.
ACTATGGTGAAAGTAAAATAAATTTTCTAAAAATAAGAGAGAAAGTAGATAGATTGAACTCCAAAAAAGAAGAGTTTTTAGGGTAATAAAACTGAAAATTTAATATCTCTGAACTAAAATATTTTAAATGCCAGAAAAAAGAGCATTTTGAAAAAGTTGAAATGCCAAGAAAATGAGACATTGTTTTAGCTCACTTACTAATAAATTAAAATTATTTATTTTATCCTTCTAACTAAAATATCAACTAATATGTTTAATTAATTTAGTAGAGACAAACCATATGACAAAAAAATATGAAATCTTTGTCAAATTCTAATAAATATCAGATGGAGAAAATTTTATTAATATTGATGAATATACATAAGTAGAAGTTAAAATAGTTGGCATAAAGAGATTGCGCCTCCATATCTTACTTTTATAAATCATGTTATATACTCTAAGGAAATTCTCTGAATTTAAATTATGTTTAAGTTTGCATGTTTTTATTGGATAATTGAGTACATCATATTTAGATTATTTTTGGATAAATCTTTTCTCATCCAAGCTATTAACTTAATGAATTCACACTACGTACGTTGATATAGTAGTTTATTATAATTAATTCAGTCTCACGTATGTGGTCAAATGAATATGAAGGCAATACAAAATGCTTATTATTATTTCATTACATTTAATAGATGACCATATTTAGATGTGGTCAAATTTGTTCAATTTCATACAAATCTAAAATTTTAAGTTAATTCAAGACATTCGTGAATCATGTTAAGAATCAAGTAAATCAGAAGATCCTCTTACAAATTGATCGTGGTCATTAGTAAGTTTTTTCAATTTAATCTATATATGATGAAAAATAGATTGAACATGAGTTAGTTAAGTTAATTTAGCCTTTTCAATTTTATTCCTCAATAGAATGAGATAACATAAGAAGGAATTTGATTCTTCTTGGCATATGCTTTAACATATGTACTCTTCAACTCTGTTATCCCTGCTTAACCAAATACAGATAGGTTGAAAGTACTAATCTTAATTACTTAAGAATGTTACAGCTGATTTTTAACATCCATATAAATGAGTGTCTTACCATCTTTGTTGAATATTCATAAGTGTTAAAATGATGTGTGTTCATAGGCAATTCACACAATTGACAAATGACATAAGTTTTACCACAAGACGTTACATTTTTGGAAAATGAGATTCTAAAATTAGGAGAGATGAGTATCTACATGCCTTGTAATGAGCTAAAATAATTTGGATCATTCTTTCCAAGTGAGAGAATCCGGAGGAAAAAATTGATGTTTTTTCACCTCTATATGATCCAAAAAATTCATGACTTAAATGATCTTCATTTAAATAAGAGTAAAATCCTAAATTTCAATGGGAATTTGGAACATAACTTTTGTAGGATACGATTCTTAGTTACGACGAACATAATAAAAAATGTTTATCAAAATTAGAGATTCGTATAGTTAAAATAAATTTTGCATTAATGACTTAAGGTCCAAGATGTAGGAATCTTGGAAAAAAAGTATATGTTAGATTTGTTTTTTGGAAAATCATATAAGATAAAAATAAACATAATAATGTTTCTAATCCACTAACAATTTCTACTTAAAATAAGCTAGTTAAGATAATAGAAGAAGTGAGTACTGCTGCAATAAAACAAATCCATATTTAAGAATTAGTTTAGTATTGACCTATTTAAGAGATAAAACTTGAGAATTATTAGTTCTCGAGATTAAGCGTAAATGGCTTGCTTAATTTCTAAAGTTATCCATATAGTGGAGAAAATTGACCATAAGAAGTCCTTCTCGATTGTTGTGAAATTCATGTCTATTAGGTTAATTCGAGCTCTAATAACATACTTCATCTAGAGCCACATCAAATGAATGTAAAGTCTAAAATTCTCGATGCAAAATTAGATGAAAATTCTTTATATGGTTCAACCAGAAGATTACATCTATAGAATGAGACACCAAACTTAAAGTTTGCTAATTTTTTATGTATGTTCATGGCCTTATGCAGTCTTCAAGAAGAACCTGATTTTTAAGTGAGTGTCTTACTGTAATTCTAAGAGTTAAAATGTAATTTATTTTAATAGAATTATAGGTAATTTATAGTCAACTGTATAAACAATTATTATTTACCGAATCTAGGCTGAGAAAATTCCAACTCCTAGAGATACTTCATGTCTCACCCGAGACTAGATTGCCATACCAAAATCATTTTGAAGGACCAGTCTATGATCCTTTGGTCTTGGTGCAGGATGGTAACAGAACCTCAGAAATTTGTTGTTTTTCTTCATTAGTTGCTTGTGACGGCAGTAACGTCCATAGCGCCCGTGACCAAATGGTCCAGTGGCATTGGGGTTGGGATGGGTGGGGAGAGATCAGGGGATCAAACCCCCACCTTGTAATAGATTAGGATTTCTCAAAAAAAAAAAAAAAAAAAGTAACGTCCATAGCTGCAACGTAGCCACCATAAAAGATGTAATTGTGGTCCCGTTACTAAACTTCTGGAAGCTATGATATTGGGAGACCAAGATGAAAAGAGAAAAAAGCACAAACTAGGGGTTTGAACTTCAAAGATGCTTTAAATAGATTTGTCAAAGTTGCGCAACTCGTTTCATATTTATGGGAATAAGATATTTCTAAAAGATTAACTACCAATAGAGTTGTCATAGTTTATCTCGATTTCGCTATTTTAGGTTGTAGCAAATATTTTTTAGAAAAAATTTGTATCCTTTCAAATATAATACTCTAGAATTTAGATTAGTCCATCACTGAAATAGATATCAAATGGTATAAGCCAAAAAGATAAACTTCAATTTTTTTTTTTTTGATGAATCAAGGTGTCTTGCAACTTCTTTTTACGGGTCGCCATTATTTTCTATTTTGGACCACACGTTACTTGGTCAAAAAACTCGTCAAACTTCAATGTGATAAAAGTAGAGTGTTTTACTTTAGGTAGGGCTGGTTGTTTTAGCGACCGGAAAACCAATGGAAAACAGCAGTTGATTGACAGATAGTTAACTTGCTGACTGGGATTAGATGCCCATTAAAGGATCTTTGCAGAGTAAAACACACAAGTTGAGTAGAATGTGAAAGGCACAAGCCTACCAAATGCTGCAGATTGGTTATCTGACATACCTTTTCGGATTTGATTTCGGTTTTGCGAGTTTGCGATCCATCATTAGGACGATGATTTCGTGCACTTCTGGATGATGTTGATGAGTGTTTTATTTTCACAATGCACTTGATCTTATTTATGAAATTACCTTAGCACAGTCATCAAATTAGCTGCAAGTGTGAAATAACATTTCCCGAATCCATTTGTTGATAAAACTCACAGTTAAAATGACAACATTTGGGACAAGTAGCTTCATTGTGAATCAAGTTTGCAGGTAGATATGCAATTGCAGAAACAATAATTGAAGTCAAAATATCGGATCGTCTTTACCAGGGCCCCTGTGTTGCCTTTTCATGTTTCGAGACCGATTTCTTAGGAGACAAGTCCATTTGAGGACTCCTGGATTGATAGTTGAAGCAAAATTCTATAGCAGACAAGTCCCCCTGAAAAGTTCTGGTCTCATAATGGCTAGCAGAGCCAGAAATGGTGGAATACTGATGAAACAAAATCTGGTACAAATACGATGAACAACACCAAGCAAATGACTATCTCAATGATCACTCCTTCCATTTCTGTTTTGAAACCAATATCAGTACATGAGCAGATGACAATATACCATAAGATAAGCTATCCTAATCCATAAGTATATATGTAACCTTTTCGACCATCCCGTGATATTAAATGTATACTTCTCATTCCACAGTATCATTCCGGTTGACAACAGAAGCAAGCTCAGCTTCAACTAACTTGGAAGGCAACCGCTCATACATTACGGACCTCAATGGGAGCAGTCTCCACCGCCTGAAAGTGAGAAACCGGCTCAGCTTATCGTAACCCCATCTTTGTTGGATATAGACCACAACTGCAAACACAACCGCTGTCGTCGGAATGGCAATATCCCCGAACTTAGAGTAAAAGTCCATATTTGGGTTTGCGTATTCATATTCACTTGCAAAGTACGGGTTCCGTATAGGAGTTCTTATGTAATCATAAAGATGAGGTAGAAGTCTGACAACTGTAATTCCTATGAAATATAGCTTCCTCAAAGGTACACAATCGCTCTGCCAAAGAAAGTTTCCGATTATCTGAGGGAGCAGGAAAAAGTCTTGAACAAGACCAACATACTCCTCCAGCTCGGTTTCCCATTCTCGAATCCTGCGTGAACTCCCCGCTTGATCGATGAAAACCTCGGTTTGAAGAGGTCTCGTGCTAGACTTTGCAGCATGAGTAATGAGAACAATCCCGTATCCAATGGCATGTACAATCAATGTTACTAGAAGTACGCACCTGTCGCTGGGTACACGGTGAGGCTCGAGAGGGACTCTCAACAATAACCTGATCCTTGATTTCCAGACCTTCTGGCAAAGTCTTAGAGTTAGTAGGAATGTTACCAAGACAAGAAGCTTGACCATGTAACCAATCACATGGAACCACTGATTCCTCTCAAGATCGTAAGATGATGAATAGGATTCGGAAGAAGTTTTCTTGAAGAGAGCTTCAGCACCAGTGATTAGAGGAAGACTGTACCCAAGAGCTTGAGTACCTAACATAACAAGAGACATAAAAGGAACCCATTCAAGATGATAATTGATGTACAGTAACTGACTTGAGATGCAACCAATGGCAAATGAAAGCGTCAAGACTCGTAGGATTGCCTCGACCACTCTGTGAGACAAAATATCTTCCCGTTGCCGTTGGTACATAATAGGAAGAGTTTGGAGAGTTGTTGAGTTAAAATGGAGAGGGTCATCATCGCTTCGTTGGCTGGATATAAAGATCTTAGCTGTTGGATTGACTAACCAACGAGCTGTAGTTGGTGGGTATGACACTATTACATCAATCATACAATCCAATCCTGCTTCCAGATCCCGACTCTCAAATAAGATGCTCCACGAGGCTCGAACATCTCTGCATCCAATCAGATACATCTTACCAAAGCGAGGGTCGTAAAGCCCCTCCACAAATAGAGCAGAAACATTCTGATAAGCTTCTCCGGTGATGGTAATTTGAGCCGATACATTCATCAGAAGCTGCTTTTCGGTGTATTCGGCTTTGCTGCGGAAAGGAGCTTCCTCTTGTCCCATGGAAGTATTCTGCACAGACCAGGATCTTCCAAACAGTGGCCCAATGGAGATGATATACATCTCAAAGAAACTCCTACCGAGCATAGAACCTTGAGGTGGATCAGGATAAGCGGGGCTTTGAATGTTCAGATCTTCTGCAAGATTCGAAAGACTGATCATCAAAGCATCAGCATCCTCTAGTTTCGGAAATTTCAGAAACGACTTCTTTATCACAGTCTGGAAACTGAAAGGTTCCTTCCGTTCCAGCACACTGCCAGCTGCTTCTATTTTCGAGTATACATAGTGTGGCGCAGAATTCCAAAAGTAATTCTGGAATTCACTGGGACGGACTAGCTTTTCAAATGACACCGGGTAGTACGCAGCAGCAGCGGCTTTCTCCGTGCTAGAGAAACTTCCAATGAGAACGCTTCTCTGTTTTATGGAAAACGAGAGTGGAATGTACAAACAAATCCGTGAACTGCAGCTGCTCGTATCTGAATCTACAATTCCAAGGCAACCAACCATGCAAAGTTGGCCACTAGAAGACTTCCAAATTCCCTCGGCTGCGATAGTCATGTTATTCAACCCGGATCTCATCGCCGAAGCATAATAGTTCGCAGACTGATCTTCGACCCTGAATACAGCGGACACCCTTGCAGAGCTCGTGTTTCCCACCATGCGTTCTTGCTCGCACCTAACACTCTGCATAAGGAGCACGACGCCGTCAAAACTCCCGTTAGTTGCCTTAACATGCTTGTCTGTTGCAAATGGACCCAACCTACTGCAATCATAAATAGTTCCATTGCAACTCCAATTAGGTACGAATTTGAAAGGTCCAGATCCGTAGGCAGTAATTTGATCAAAAATTTCGCAGAATCGCTCTCCTTTGTACAAGTCAATTGCAGTGTCTAATGTTGAATCAGTATATGGGTAGGGATCACAAGCTTTGGAAATTAACTCTTGCGAGCCAAAGTCATAGCTCACTGCAGTCCCAAACTGAGATGAAATGCGAACATCATCAAAGTACTTCAAATTTGACTTTTGATTTAGGCTCCTCATCTCCCCTTGGATCACCCGAGTTGTCAGAGTAAAACTAGTTGGATAATGAAGGGTAAGCAGAATCTGGTCATCTTGCAGAAGAGGAGGTTGATCATAATGGGGCCCTTTAGCCCAAGCCCAAGGATCAGCCGAGTCAGACTCCCGGGAAGGCAAATTAGTGGTCCCTAACAAGCAAACAACCCTCTCCCCTGCATTCTTCTTAGATTCGGTATAAATCCCTTGGAATCTAATTGAAAGCCGCGTCTCCTGAGGAAACATCTGAAATGGATATGCACCCTCATACCGGCCCCTCCTTCTAAATGAACGTGTTGTGATACCGATAACCAATAAACCATTGATAGCAACAGACTTCTTAAGCCGATGACCACGATCAACATCAGTGATCCAGAATGAAACCAACTTGTTCGGTTTCCCAAGGTCAGAGAAGTTACTAATACCATGAACTGATACATTCCCATCCCCGAGTTTCCTGTCCACGAACGGCATTAAAGGGTGTTCAGCCCCATCCTGCCACCAGTCACCATTCGAAAAAGAGAGGTCCTGTTTGATCCTATACACTCTATCATCATCAACCCGTAGCTCGGCCGCCGAGGACAAAACAAACCCGCACTGCTTCTTCACCTCGTCGAGCCTATCATACGAGACGGTACTAGATCCACTTCCGGACTCCAAAACAAATTCCTCAGTTAAGTCACCAGCATCTCCAACCCAAACCAGCAACAACACACATAAACACCAGCAAACAAACCAACTCCTCATTGTCTGTAGAGATTCAAACTGAATGCATCAGAATTGGGAAGCCAAACCAACCACTTGAAAACAGAACAATTCAGAGCACAAGCAAATTGAAGGCTCAAGATTGAAACTTTCCTCATTAAAACAATTCAGCAAGTAACAGCTAGTACCCAATTCAAAGAAATGCAAAAAAACCGGTTCTTTTACATCTTAGTGCAAGGAAATCTAATGGATGGGAGGAAGGGTCAAGGTCAAAGTCAAAGATCAAATCTTTCTGGCCACTGACCAAGTTAGAGAGAGAAAACGCACCTGAACTTGGGAATTTGCGCGAAGTTGTAGACTTCCAAGCTCAGTGAAATCCCCAGGAGGGTAGCTGCTGGATCTAGAGAGAGAGGGAGAGTGACTTTTAAGTTTCCATTCTCAGTTATTGGAGCGTCAAGTTGAAGTCAACGAGTTTTTGGTTGTGTCTGAAAGCCAACTTAGAATTTTCGATACGACGAGCTTAATAATCGGGTCAACGTTCCTCTAGTCCGTACCCGATTGAGAAGCCCAAATTCAAGGCCTTTAAGGACTTATTAAATATTTTGGTCCATGGGCCGCCTATAAGTAAAGAGATTTTCTTGATTTATATTATTTGGTTTACGGATTTATTAAATTAATTTATCAAAATTTGAATCGATAAAATAATTTTAAAATCGAAAAAACTATTATAATAAATATTCAATATTATTAATTTTTATCAAAAACTAAAATAATTTGGATCGTTAAGTTAGGCTGTTTACTTTATGTTGTCTCCTTTATGCTACCAATACCATATCCTAAAAGGAATTTTTGTGAAGTGCTTCATAACAATGGTTCAAAGTGCAATGGAAGGAAATTATTTTGCCTATTTGACCAATCCTCCTTAGGTTGCTGAAGTGGAAATACATAGTAAACCTAAAAATGGTACGCACATCTCTTTTAATGACCCATCGTATAGAGTTAGTTGTTGATACAAATTTTGAATTAACATAATAAATTTTGTGATAAATTTTATTAATGTAAAACATATCATTATAAAATCACCAGTAAATTAATCCCTTATGGTAGCCACCCATCTCCCATATTAAAAAAATACGATATTTTTTAGCTCGAAGAATATGGTAGCTAGCCAACTCCGAGATAAAAAAAAACACAATAGTTCAATTTTTTAATTTGTTTGCCTATACCATGTTACACACCACATAAAATTCATAATCCCAAAGGCTTTGTCTTCAACTTCTACAGCATGCCATCTAAGAAACTCCTAGATCCCGTTTGGTGATGCGCACCCCGAAAAATATATTGGAAGCTCGTTCTTTTGTGGGCTGATAACGAATTTATTGATTGTAGGTTGGATAAGATTTTATTTAGCTTACGTAGAAGCTTATTTATTGTTTTTGTCTTTTCTTATATTGGCTAGTCCAATAAATAGATAGAGTTGATACTTCTCCTTCTCCACCTTCTTCTACCGTAGTGTGCAGATCTGTAGTAGTAGACTGGGTATCTCATCGATGTTGATTGACGGTCAGCTGTCGGAAGATCCCGATTGCATCCGAGAGCATATCATTTCTTATTATCGATAGATGTTCGAGTTCTCGGGCCCCCACTGGATTTGACTGCGATAGGCCTATTGGAGTCCCTACTGCAGAGCCATGTTCGTGAGGACCAGAACGTAGAGCTAGTTCGGGTCCTGTCGTCGGAGGAAGTATACCACACTTTTTTTGGTATGAGTGATGAGTGTCAGAAATACTCATTATTTGTGTATGTTTTAGTGTTGGTTTATCATTGTTATTAGTCGTTTATGTGTGTTTTCAATGTCTAAATATGTGTTATCATACATTATATCTTTTTGTGTGGTCTTTTGTTTTTCATTATATTTTCTTGGTTTTAGGAGCTTATATGAAAAGAAATAGAGGATGCTCAACCAAATGCATGAAGGCATGACCAAAAAGGAGCATACAAAGGCAAGAATGGTAAATCTGTAGAGCATGGCGCACACCAATGAAGAATGGCGCACGCTATCTAAGCTTAAAAAATGAGCAACGTCGTTGCTCGCGTACGCCAGGCCAGACCTCTTATGACTCATATGATGATAACTTTTGCATCTGATGTCCAAATGAGACGAATGAGGTAGCGTTGGAAAGAAGACATCCGGGACTACAACTTGGTTGCTAATAGGCTTCTTCGAATTCCGAGTCTAAGAGGCCCAAATCTCAAGAATGGTGAATACCTTTGTAGCTGGCAACGAATTTCCCTCAACATGGCGTGCGGCAATGGCATATGACATGTGCCAACCCTTGACAGAGACAGAATTAGGCCAACCCACTTGCTCAATTGGATGGCAAATACTTGGGGGCCTAGGCACTCGGGATTTAGCCTTTTGTGATGGTGGAAAACATGAATGGGAGACATTTTGGAAGGGTGGTTGAACATTAATGTTATTAATTATCAAATTTTACTATTTGGTTATTTTGTAATAAGAAATAAGTGTGTAAGTGTGTAAAAAAGACTTGGAGACTTTGAAACAATGTAGTGTACAAGAGAAACGTGGCTTGGAGGCAAGGAGGCAGGAACATGAGGAGAGCTTGGATGAGCATTGGGCTTAATTTTTTTTAGCTTTCTCTATCCCTCTCTTTTATGTTCTTGTTTACTTGCCTTGTTGTTGTATATATGTATGTTGTGTTCTGCTGTTAATTTGTTTAAGTAATTATTTGATGGGTGTGGTCCTTTAATGTTAGCTATTTAGCCACGAATTTAGAGAGTTAAAATGATAAGGTTTATGTCCTAGTTAATGAACTTAAAACTTATGCAAGGTTTCACCTAGATTATGATCATTATTAGATTCTTGTCCAATGCATTGGTTTTGACAAGAGTCTAGTGGCCAAGTTCGGTTTGTACATGATTCTAACCAACCAAATTTGGTTTTGACAAAGTCTAGCAACCGTATATAGGTTTAGAACTAATTGGTTTTAATAAAATCTTTGTGAGTAACCTTGACTATGAACTTAGTTAATCCTTGAGACCGAAAGGAGATAGGGTTAATGGAAAGATTAGCTAGATGATTAGTTACCTTGGTGATTAATTGTTCTTTGAGTGATGATCACAGTAGGTTCTTGGTCGGACCTAGTTTGGCTAGTGGGGTCGAAAGAACATCTAGTCATTCTAAGTCTAGCTAAGAGCCTATTTAGATCAATCTAATGCGAGAGTGTAGATTGATTGCTTATGAAACACTCAGACCATAACATGTACTTAAATACTCACTAAATCTGATTGTTATTTATGTTGTCAAGATACACCATGCCTACTCTTTCCCATTTTTACGTTACGTTTCAGTTTTATGTTTTGTTCTTGTTGGAATAATAACACCATCATATCGGTCATTCGTTCTAGCCCAGCTAGCTAACCGAAAGGATGGCCTAAAACTAGTTCTCTATGGTTCGACACTCTACTTTCACTATTATTACAACGGGGGAGTTGTTTGCTTGCTTAAATATCCCCCTCGTTAATGAGCCCGGATAGTGCCCCTGGTCTGGATAGTGTTGGCAGACTTTTTTTTCAAACTGTATAGGAGATTGATGGCTCGGATGTGGTACGTACAGTACAAGAGTTTTTTGCCTCCTAATGTCTTCTGATAGGACTCAATGCCAACTTTGTAGTATTGATCCCGAAGATCTAGGGGCCCCAGCATGTGAAATACTATAGGCCCATTGTGTTGGGCAACTTCGTCTACAAGCTTGTGATGAAGATCTTGGCTATCTACTTTGGTACGATCCTTGACTCGATAATATCTTTTAATCAGTTTGGATTTGTACTAGGATACAGGATTCATGATTGTATGGCTCTAGTCTTGGAGGGTATCAATTGCCTTAGTAGATGACAAAATGGTGGCAACATGGCCATCAAGGTGCATATCTGGAAAGCTTTTGATACCCTCCACTGGGATTTTCTGATTACGGTGCTCCGTGCCTGGAGTTTTGTCAAGGAGTTTGGAGAGATAGTAGTCAACATTCTACACTCAACACGGTTATTAATTCTGGTGGATGGGGTCCCAGCTGGATACTTCGGATGCTCGCAGGGGGTTTGCCAGGGTGACCCGCTATCCCTATTATTGTTCATTATTGCAGAGGAGATATTCAATTGTATGCTTCAGCAAGTCATGGATCGGGGAGAGTTTACAGGTTTTTGGGCACATTAGGGTAGTATTTTTCTGTCATATCTACTCTATGCAGATGATGTCATCATTTTCAGGCAGGCCTCTAAGGCCAATTGTCGTACACTGATACGATGATGAACGATGAGAAGTATCCAGTTAAAAAATTTAACGGGATAGATTATGCTTACTAGAAGATGCAGATTAAAAACTACCTCTACGGGAGGGATTTGCATCAAGCACTAGTGGAGAAGAAGTCGATATACATGAATGAGGAGTGGAAGCTCTTAGATAAGAAGGGGATGAGCATGATTTGCTTGTCCCTATCCAAGAACATAGATTTGCATACTACAAAGGTAGAGTCAACGAAGGAGATGCTGAAGATATTATCCAATATCTACGAGAAGCCGTTAGCTGTGAATAAGGTTCATCTGATACGTAAGTTATTCAACTTGCAGATATGAAAGGATATGTTGGTGGCCAAGCATCTTAATAAGTTTAACGCGAGGATAGCAGCATTGAACTCAGTTAAGATCACTTTTGAAGATGAGGTACAAGCTCTTATCTTGCTAAGTTCTCTTCTTAACATTTTGAGTGACATAGTCACAGCGGTGAGTGCCTCGGCGAGGAAGGTTACGTTGAAGTTGGATGGGGTTAGGGACTTAATCATAAGCGAAGAGATTCGAAGAAGAGAGTCCAGATTAACTTCTAGTTCTGCGTTGAATGCAAGTAGTAGATCAGAAAGGTACGAGTCTAATAAGGAAGGAGCAAATCACGGTAGATCAAAGTTCAAGAAGGACATGAGCAAGGTTCAATGCTATAATTGTGATAAGTATGGATACTACGCTATTAACTGTAAGGTACCAAAGAAGGAGGACTCTTCAGCGAATGCTACAATAGAAAACTATAGAGATGTTTTGGTCCTTAGTGTATGAAGTTTATTAGATGCTTGGGTTTTGTATTCAAAACTTTTGTATCACTCATGCAGCGAGGCAGGAGTGATGGAGAATTATGTCCAAGAAAAGTTTGGCAAGGTTTATCCAGCGAATGATGAACTGTTGTAAATTATAGGCATGGGAGAAGTACAGATCAAGATACCAAATGACTCTACACTAGTGTTGAAGGGAGTGAGACACATTCCTATACTAAAGAAGAATTTTTTATTCGTGGGATAACTAAACGATGAAGGCTAAAAGGTGGTCATTGGCTGCAGATCTTGGAAGATAACCAAAGAGGCTATGGTGTTAGCTCGTGGTTAGAAGGAAGGGATCTTGTACACAGTAAGGGGTATTCAAGATAACAACAATATTGTAGGAGGCTCTGGTGATGTAGATCTATAACATAATCATCTTGGCCATATGAGTGAGAAAGGGATGAATGTACTATGCTCTATGTGAAACCTCGAAAGTTGGCCGGTCGCTATTGCTTTATGATATCTACTTGAAGGAATGAGTTTTGAAAGTGCATTTAGATATTTTTAACCCCCTTAGCAAGTTAGTGCAAGTTTGACGAAGTTTACTCGATGAATTTCCAAGTTGCATAAAACAAGTCGATCAAGTTCGGGTAGTAGTGACCTTGGTGTAGTAAAATGACCATAACGTTCTCATATTTGCTCCAAATGACATAAGTGAGTACAATTCAGAAACTAGAGATATAAACCTAAAATTTAGTCATCTACGAGTTTGGTCAGAAATTAAAGGAATAAGGTGAAAAATGTGCTAAAGAATGGAGCTTTGTGATTGGACTATAACTTACCAAGGACCAATCACATTTTTTTACCTAAGTTAGAAGTAAAGAGGAGGTAAAACAAGCTGCTCATGACTTACTTGCTGCCTTCTTATGCTCAAGAAGGTATTAGAAGTGCTGAGAAGCTCATAAGATAAGGCACAAACCAAATAAGAAAAAGAAGAGAGATGGTTAGAGGAAAGAGGAAGAAGCAGGTATGTCAAAATATATGGACTCGGTAAGTGACCTTTCGCCCCGATTCAGATTCTATAATTGTCAAGGAAATAATAAATCACAAAGAGACCTTTCTAACAGTGTATTATACATCTTATTTGGATCAAGGAAGCATTGGAAAATCTATTTTGAACAGTCATATGGTTTTTGAGGTAGTCAGTGAGCAATAGGAAGAATATTGGCTTGGTAAGTAGACTTAAGCTTTGAATTAGATCATGAAATTTGGATAGTTTATAGACGACTTCAATACCTTGCTTTTGATATATTGCATGTAGATTTTGGATAAGAGAATCGATGGGAAATCTGTTTGGAATCACAGTGTTATTGAAGAAGCACATAGTTGAGTTTAGTGAGGAAAACGGAATTGGTAAGCTTACTTAAGAGTCAAATTGGAATATGAAATTTTGATAGATTGTAGAGGACTGTGTAAGCTTTCCAAATCTATATCATATACTTGATTTGGTTGAAGGAACTATTCTGAGCACCGTGTGGAAGTTTGAACTACTGGATGTATCTTAGGTTACACAAATTTGAAGTGAAGCTTAATGAGTTGATTCTTGAGATTCTGAGGTTAATTGTATGAGTTTGAAATTTTGAGAATATACATAGGAGTTGAGTTGAAGTGACTTCTTGGCTGTTTTTGACACGTTTGGTGTATTTCCGATAATTATTTGCAATTGAGCTCACGATGAGCTTCGTTGAGGTTAGGTTGGCAAAAACAAATTATTATGTGCATTTTGAGCATGTGTACCTTGAATACAGAGTATGCATGTTGATACTTGATAAGTAACCAAGTGTTCAAAGGATTTGAGCTATTGGTTGTATTTGGATGAATTTGTGATGAATGATTGCAAGTTAACCTAAGTCAGTCTTTATGAAGTAATGAGGTGAATTGATTTTGGAAACCAAGAGCTAACCTCATTATGCAGTTGTATATATTTGGACAGGATTTTCCAAGGTTTGAGGAGCTTGAAGTGGAAGGAGTATCATATTTGAGAATCAGCGCATTTTGAGCGGTGTTTATTGAGTAAGTGAATAGTACATGATAAATTTGGTTGTGTTTGTTATGTGTGTTTTAGAGCTTGATTGTGTGTATCACATGCATATGGTTTGGTCTATGATACATTTGAACATAAGTTTGATCTATTGTGATATGTGTGATATTTGTGAACAACCTCGAGCTAATTTGTTTTGTCTAATAGATATGATTCTGGACCATTGAGTCATCTGTTTGATAAGATATATATTTTTGTGAGAGAAATGAATAGGCTTTCCCGTACTAACTGGGGATGTTAGTCTATGAACTCATAGTTTTTGGGGATATCACTAGTTTATATTTGTTTGCTATCACTAGCTTATACTTGTACGCTAGCTTTGTTTGTTTGTGGACAGAGATTATTTTGGTCATTTGGATATCCCTAGCAGTCAGAGGAAGGGGCAATACAAAACTTATTCATAGCTCTGTGTGTGTGTTTATATGGTGTTTGGTATTACTTATAGCATTTGGTTTTCACGCATTTTGATTTTGAGTGAAGTCAAACATGGTTGAGTTTTGGTGCATGCATAGATCAACCATAACTAATATATTATGTTTTATTCCCTTGCTAAGTATTTTCAAACACTTACCCCTTATAAATCTATTTCAGGTTCTCAGAGACCTTAGTTCTTTTCTAGTATCCGGAGTTTGTGGTGCTTGCCCCATTCCTTTGTTCAAAGGCAACTTATTTGAGGTCTCCAGATCGTAATGTTCTTTCCTTCTGTATAGTTGCTCTGTAGTAGCAGTGCCTTAGAGATGTTTGTTGATTTTGGTTTGTAAATTATTTTGATTTGGTTTTAGCATGTTGATAAGACTTGAGAGATGATTTGATGTCTTGGATTTGTAAATGGTCTTTAGCTTTGTTTGATTTTAGTATGTTGATAATTCGTCTTCTGCTTGGTTTGATTTATTGTGAGATCATTTTGAGGCTTGCTAGGCTTGTATTATGTCGTTGAGATGTCGCAGAGTCTAGCACCGGCCACTAACCTTAGATTGGGTTGTGATAGAGCTGGTATCAGAGCTAAACCTTGGTTGTCTTGTATGATGTCTGATAGGAATGCTACGGAGCATAGGATCTATCGTGTCTTTTTCCTCTGTTGGATAACCTTTTTATTTGGCCTCTTAAATATTGACTTGTTCTATTAAGGAGAATATGCTTGTGACATATTGAATATGACATATTAAAGTAAAAAAAAGAGATTAAAAAAGATTAAAAAAGATTAAAAAAAAGAGATGCTACAGCATCTAATAATATAGCTTCAGGTATACTCCCTATAGGCTTGTCACATGTTCGAGTCTCATTTGATTCAGGGTTGACACATTCATTCTTGTCACCCTAATTTATTGATTCCTTGATAGTCCACTTTTGTCATTAGAAGATCCATTAGATGTTTGTACCCATTCTGGTCATATCATTCATGTGCATTTAGTTCATAAAGCATGTGTGATAGTAGTGGATGGCCACGAGATGTTGGCTGATTTACATGTATTAGACATGGATGATTTTGATGTGATTTTGGGTATGGACTGGTTGTCGTCATACCATGCTACGGTGGATTATTTCAAGAAGATTGTGAAGTTCAGGCTTGAGGGGGAACAAGAATTTGTATTTCGGGTGATGGGATGGTTCCACCGAGGCTTATTTATTGTTTGAAGGCTTCCTGATTATTGAAAAGAGGTTGTATGAGTTATTTGGCTGTGGTTAAAGAAGTGGAAGCAGAAGCAGATCAGATAATGGTTGACAACATCCCTATTGTGAGAAAGTTTCTTGATATGTTCCCAAATGAGTTGCCAAGTTTACCACATGAGAGAGAGATTGAGTTTTGTATTGAGT
The DNA here is from genome assembly GCA_012979155.1 of Hypericum perforatum. Lineage (NCBI taxonomy): Eukaryota > Viridiplantae > Streptophyta > Magnoliopsida > Malpighiales > Hypericaceae > Hypericum > Hypericum perforatum. The sequence goes on from SOPF01027493.1 coordinate 29,879, forward strand.
TGCTGCTAGGAACAGAACCAATCTCAATACCACCATATCGGATGGCCCCTACTGAATTGAAAGAGCTAAAGGTACAATTACAGGATTTGCTAGATAAGGGATATATACGACCTAGTATTTCTCCATGGGATACTCCAGTATTATTTGTTTGAAAGAAGGATGGTAGTTCAAGGTTATGTATTAATTATTGTAAGCTCAATAAGGTAACAGTTCATAATCAGTATCCTCTTCCACGCATTGATGATCTGTTTGATCAACTACGGGATGCTAAGTAGTTTTCTAAGATCAATTTGCGATCGAGATATCATCAATTGAGAATCCAAAAGAAAGATGTGAGCAAAACAGCTTTCAAAATTAGATATGGACATTACGAGTTCTTAGTTATGCCATTCGGTCTCACTAATGCATTAGCTTACTTTATGGGTCTGAAGAATCGAGTGTTTAAGCCATTCTTGGATCAGTTTGTAGTTGTATTTATCGATGACATATTGATTTAGTCGCAGAACAAGGAAGAATATAAGAAACATATGTGGTTAGTTTTGAAGACTTTGCTTGATAACCAGTTATATGCTAAGCTATCGAAATGTGAATTTTGGTTGCAGAGTGTGGCATTCTTAGGACATGTTGTGTCCAAGGATAGAGTGTTAGTTGATCCAGTAAAAATATAAGCTGTGATGAATTGGCCAATGCCTACTAGTGTTATTGAGATACGTAGTTTTTTTGGGTTGGCTAGATATTACAGAAGGTTTGTCAAGGAGTTTTCTACTTTGGCTACTCCACTTACTCGATTGACACAGAAGAATACAAGATATGTGTGGGAAGAAGATTGTGTGAAGAGTTTTCAAGAGCTAAAATGTTTGTTGACCAATGCTCTAGTTTTAGCATTACCATCAGTGTCTGGTAACTATTATGTGTATTGTGATGCTTCCAGAGTTTGGTTGGGATGCATTTTGATGCAAGGCAAGAACGTGATAGCATATGCATCTAGACAATTGAAAAAACATGAGCATAACTACCTAGTGCATGATTTAGAGATGGCAGCAGTTGTGTTTGTGCTCAAGATATGGAGGCATTATCTTTATGGTAAGAAATTTGAAGTGTTTACTAATCATAAGAGCTTGAAGTATATTTTTGAGCAGGGAGATTTAAATATGAGGAAAAGAAGATGGATGGAGCTTCTAAAAGATTATGATTGCACGATTAACTATCATCTTGGGAAAGCTAATATGGTTGCAGATGTCCTAAGTCGGAAGTTAGCAGGTAGCTTGACACATATGTCAGTGACGCGAAGACCTCTGATCTGAAGCCTACATAAGTTAATTGACCAAGGTTTGGAATTGACTACACCTTTAGATGGAGATGAACTAGTGATATTGGTTGAGATTCATTTACAACCAATAATAAGTGGTCAAATTGTAGAATTACAGCAAGAAAACCCTGAGGTTAGGGAGATGATTGGAAAAGTTGAAAATGGCAAATGGCCAAAGTTTAGCCTTAGTGCTAATGGTGTCTTACATTATGGTACTCGATTAGTTGTTCTTGATGTAGGAGACGCGAGGAGAGATGTCATGAGCCAAGAACACAAGGTAGTGTATAGTATGCATCTAGGTTCAACCAAGATATATAATGACATGAAGAATCAAGACTGGTGGAACGGCATGAAAAAGGACATTGGTGAATTTGTCGCGAAGTGTTTAACTTATCAGCAAGTTAAGGCTGAATACCAAAGACCTTCGGGTTTGTTACAGCCTTTAGACATTCCAGAATAAAAGTAGGATCAGATCACCATGGATTTATTAGTAGGCCTTCCAACTTCATCGAAGGAGTTTGATTCTATTTGGGTGATCATGGACAGATTGACAAAGTCTGCACACTTTCTGCCTATTAAGAGTACATATGATGCAGCGAAGTTTGCCCAGCTATTCATTGATCAAATTGTTAGACTACATGGAGGTCCTATCTCGATAGTTCTGATTGAGGGACACACTTCACATCTTGATTTTGGAAGAAGTTTTAGGATGTCATAAGTACTTGATTAGATCTGAGCACAACTTTCCATCCACAGACAAACGGACATTTAGAATGGATGATACAAGTATTGGAGGATATGATGCGAACATGTGGGATGGATTTTAGTGGAAGTTGGGAGCTGTATTTACCTTTGATGGAGTTTGAGTACAATAATAGTTATCACTCCAGTATTCAGATGGCACCGTATGAGGCATTATACGGTAGAAAGTGCAGATCTCTGATATGTTAGGACGAAGTTAGTGAGAAACAACAGTTGGATCTTGAATTCATGCAAGAGACCATTAACAAGATTAAAGTGATTCAAGAACGCCTACGAGTAGCTCAAAGCAGATAAAACTCATATTCAGATAAAAGAAGAAAAGAGATTGAGTTTAAAGTGGGCTCTAGTGTTTTTCTCAAGGTATCGTCGATAAAAGGAATCATGAGGATTGGCAAGAAAGGAAAGCTGAGTCCAAGATAAGTGGGACCATTTGAAATTCTGGAACGGGTTGGTGGAGTGGCTTATCGGTTGGCACTACTGCCTACTTTCGCAAATGTACATCCTGTGTTTTATGTTTCAATGCTTTGGAAGTACCTACACGATCCCTCACATGTTCTAGATCAGCTAAATATGGACTTTCAAGATGATCTTACCTACGAGGAGCGATCATTACGAATATTAGACATAAAGTGAGAAGTCTCAGAACTAAAGACCTTCCGATTGTGAAAGTGGAATGGCAAAATCACTCTCTCGCAGAAGCTACATGGGAATTAGAGAAGGATATGCGAGAGAAGTATCCATACATGTTTGAGTAATACAGTTCGTACTTCATGCCTTCAGTAAATTCGGGGACGAATTTTCATAAGGGGGAGAATTATGAAACCTCAAAAGTTGGTCGGTTGCTATTACTTTGTGACATCAACTTAAAGGAATGAGTTTTAAAAGTGCATTTAGATGTCCTTTAATCCCCTTAGCACGTTAGTGCAAGTTCGATGAAGTTTACTCGATGAATTTCCAAGTTGCATAAAACTAGTCGATCAAGTTTGGGTAGCAGTGATCTTGGTGTAGTAAAATGACCATAACTTTCTCACATTTGCTCCAAATGACACAAGTGAGTACAATTCAGAAACTAGAGACATAAACCTACAACTTAGTCATACAAGTTTGGTCAGAAGTCAAAGGAAGTAGGTGAAAAATGTGCTAGAGAATGGAGCTTTGTGATTGGACCATAACTTACCAAGGACCAATCACATTTTTTTTTACCTAAGTTAGAAGTAAAGAGGAGGTGAAACAAGCTGCTCATGACTTACCTGCTGCCTTCTTATGCTCAAGAAGGTATTAGAAGTGCTGAGAAGCTCATAAGATAAGGCACAAACCAAATAAGAAAAAGAAGAGAGAGGGTTAGAGGAAAAAGGAAGAAGCAAGTATGTCAAAATATATGGACTCAGTAAGTGACATTTTGCCCTGATTCAGGTTCTGTGATTGTCAAGGAAATTGTAGATCACAAAGAGACCTTTCTAACGGTGTATTGCACATCTTATTTGGATCAAGGAAGCATCTGGAAATCAATTTTGAACAGCCAGACGGTTTCTGAGATAGTCAGTGAATGATGGGAAGAATATTGGCTAGGAATGTGGACTTAAGCTTCAAATTGGACCACGAAATTTGGAAACTTGATAGAGGACTTCAATATGTAGATTTTGGATCAAAGAATCAACGGAAAATATGTTTGGAATCAGAGTATTGTTGAAGAAGTACACAGCTGAGTTTAGTGAGGAAAATGGGATTGGTAAGCTACTTAAAGGTCGAATTGGAACATGAAATTTTGATAGATTGGAGAGGACTGTGTAAACTTTCCAAATCTATATCATATGCTTGATTTGGTTGAAGGAACTGTTCTAAGCACCTTGTGGAAGTTCGAACTGCTGGCTGTGTCCTAGGTTGCACGAATTTGAAGTGAAGCTTGGTGAGTTGATTTTTGTGATTCTGAGGTTAATTGTATGGGTTTAAGATTTTGAGAATATACAGAGGAGTTGAGTTGAAGTGACTTCTTGGCTATTTTTGCATGTTTGGTGTATTTCCGATAATTGTTTGCGATTGAGCTTACGGTGAGCTTTGTTGAGGTTGGGTTGGCGAAATAGATTATTATGTGCATTTTAAGCATGTGTAACTTGAATACAGAGTATATGCATGTTGGTACTTGATAAGTAGCCAAATGTTCAAAGGATTTGAGATATTGGTTGTATTTGGATAAATTTGCGATGAATGATTGTGAGTAGACCTAAGTCGGTCTTTATGAAGTAATGAGGTGAATTGGTTTTGGAAACCAAGAGCTAACTTCATTATGTAGTTTTATTTATTTGGACAGAGCTTTCTAAGATTTGAGGAGCTTGAAGTGGAAGGAGTATCAGATTTGAGAATCAGCGCATTTTGAGCAGTGTTTGTTGATAAGTAACCAAGTGTTCAAATGATTTGAGCTATTGGTTGTATTTGGATAAATTTGCGATGAATGATTGCGAGTGGACCTAAGTCGATCTTTATGAAGTAATGAGGTGAATTGGTCTTGGAAATCAAGAGCTAACCTCATTATGTGGTTTTATTTATTTGGACAGAGTTTTCCAAGGTTTGAGGAGCTTAAAGTGGAAGGAATATCAAATTTGAGAATCAGCGCATTTTGAGCGGTGTTTGTTGAGTTAGTGAATAGTACATGATAAATTTTGTTTTGTTTATTATGTGTGTGTTTTAGAGCTTGATTGTGTGCGTCACATGCATATGGTTTGGTCTATGATATGTTTGAACATAAGTTTGATTCGTTGTGATGTGTGTGACATTTGTGAACAGCCTCGAGCTGATTTGCTTCGTTTAATGGATATGATTCTGGACCATTGGTTCATCTGCTTGATAAGATATATATTTTTGTGAGAGAAATAAATAGGCTTTCCCGTACTAACCAAGGATATTAGTCTATGAGCTCATAGTTTTGGGGATATCACTAGTTTACATTTGTTTATTATCACTAGCTTTCATTTGTATGCTAGCTTTGTTTGTTTGTGGATGGAGATTTTGTTGGCCATTTGGATATCCCTGGCAGTCAGAGAAAGGAGCAATACAAAACCTATTCACGGCTCTATATGTTTGTCTATATTTATGTTTGGTATTAAGTATAGCATCTGGTCATCACGCATGTTGATTTTGAGTGAAGTTGAACATGGTTGGGTTTTGGTGCATGCATATATCAACCATAACTAATATATTATGTCCTATTCCCTTGCTAAGTATTTTTAAACATTTACCCCTTACAAATCTATTCCAAGTTCTCAGAGACCTTAGTTCTTTTCAAGTATCCGAAGTTTGTGGTGCTTGCCCCATTCCTTCGTTCGAGGGTGACATATTTGAGGTCTCCAGATCGTGACATTTTTTTCCTTTTGTATAGTTGCTTCATAGTAGTAATAGTATTTTAGAGATGTTTGTTGATTTTTGGTTTGTAAATTAATTTGGTTTGATTTTAGTATGTTTTGTTGGCTTTATATGTACATTGTCTTCCGCTTGATTTGATTTATTGTGAGATAGTTTTGAGGCTTGCTAGGCTTGCATTTTGTCTTAATATATCACAGAGTCTAGCACGTCACTGACCTTAGCACATGTCATGACACTCTATGGGAAAGCTACTAGGTTTGAAGACTATGGAAGTTGGGCTATACGAGCGTTATGAGCTTGGAAAGTAACATCGAGTGAGTTTCTCTTGACATAAAAGAGCTATGGGGGAGCACAGACTCGAGTTAGTCAATAGTGACTTATGGGGGCCAACACCAATAACATTCTTGAGTAGTACGATGTACTATAAGACCTTTATTGAGGAGAATGATCTTAAGGGGTACTTGAGATTGACGAATGATGGTAAACACAAGGTTCAAAAGTTGAAGGATCAAGTGAGTGTGTCCAATAAGGTGGGATCCAACGTTGATGTGGTTCAAAAAGGTGCTTGGTGGTTAAATTCTGGTAAGAAGGTTCTTGCCCGCTAACTACTATCTCTTGTCGATAGATGATGGTGAGCCAGGAGATTGTGCAAGTACAAAGTAGTGTGAGCTTGTGCGTGAGAGAGAATCTACCAATGTTGAGAAGATAGAGTCGTTGAGTACCAAAGTGACTTGAGAACAGCTCCATAGTGGCAAGAAGGCCAAGCATGATCAGGACCCTCACGTGGTTAGGTGTGAGGCACTTAAGAACCAAGGTTGCAAGGAGAGAGCTCTAAAGTAGAAGACTCTAGAGGATTATGCTAGTGGTCGAGTGAAGTATACAAAGTGGCATGCAAGGCCATAGATAGCAAGGATGGTGGGAGTTATGAGAAGGCTTGAGGGAAATTCGGGGAAGCAACCTTTGAAGGCAATGTGGTGGATGCCTAATGATGCATGAGATAACATGCATTCATTTGGTCCTAGTTTGTTAAGTTTTTGTCATGTTTTAGGAAATGTTTATTCGAGTCTCGTCTATATTTTGTTTAATATGGTTTGTTTTGTCAAGGAGAATATTGTCTGTTGCTTTTGTGTGTTTTGTAGGTGTTTCGGAGCATTCGAGGATTTGGAGCAAAGATCGGTGGACTTGTGCAATGAGTTGGGCAAATAAGTAGAAGCTTGAAGGCAAGAGAACAATGAGGAGCAGAATGCAAGGCCAGCAAACGCTGGCCCCAGCGTTCACTGGGCTAGCTTGAGGAAGAGAAGCGAGAAAGAGAAGAAAGGGGCAGTAGCTAACCTCAGTGTACGCTGGCTTCCCAGCGTATGCTGGCCTCATCCAAGCCAGAAGAAGAGAAAGAAGCAAGAAGGGGCAGAATGCAACCCCAGCATACGTTGGCTTCCCAGCGTATGCTGGCCCCCGACAGAGAACTTAAAGAAATACCTCACCAAACTTCCCGCTTAACTTAGTCTATTGCTTGGGTGGCAAGCACTCACGGGAGAGGACAAGAGGGGGAGTAGGCTGCCATTGTAAGACAACTTGGAGGAGGAGAAAAAGATCATCAAGAACTTAGACTAGAAACCTCCAAGCTAGAACTTGATTTTTAGATTTCATTTTATGTTCTTGTGTTGTTCTTAAGAATTCCATAACAACTTTGGATTTGGTTTCATAAAGGTACTTTCCTTTGCTTGGTTCTTAAGATTATTTCTTTTGTTGAAGTTCTTATTTATTTCCAATTCAATGAATGCTTATTCGATGATCAAGGATGACAACTTGGTTTAGATCACAGCTTTCATACGCTTATCTTAACTTGATATTATTAATGAATCTAGGCCTGACAAACTTAGGTTTGTGGTGATATCGAGTTTGTAGTTTAGAAGTGTCGTTAAAAGATTGAGATTGACAACCTTGAGATTTTGCAACATCATTGGTAGTAATAGTGTTAGATCATCAACCTAACAATCCGTTCGCTTAGCTTAAGATCTAGGAACGCATAAATTGGTACTTGACGAACAATTTTCATCTGCTATTCCTTGTGGAGACGATCCTACTTATCACGATATTACTTGTGCGATCGTATAATTCTTGCACGTATAATTGATCCTAGTTGGACATGCATCAAGTTTTTGGCGCCGTTGCCGAGGAATTTTGAGTTTGAAAGTTGTTTTTGTTAATATTGGAACTAGTGTTCTTAATTTTGAGACTAAGCTTTGTTACTTGTTTCATTGTTACTTGTTGCATTTAATCCTCTCTGTTGATTGTTATAGTACCATACAAGTACAGGAGGTGAATGCCAAATACTCGTCGTGAGAACCAACCTCTTCTTGAGCAAGATTCGGAGATTGAGCGAACTATTTGACGAATCAGGAGAAGAAACTTACATATAGAAGAGATGGGTGATCGACAAGTAGTTCCTGCCGCCATGAGACACAAGTCACACCCAAGGCTTGTTGACCTTCGATCAAGCATTGAGTATTCAACCGTGGAGGCGAACAATTTTGAGATCAAGAGCAACCTCCTTTTAATGGTTGAAAAAGACCAATTTGGAGGTTATCCCTCAGAAAACCCAGCAAAGCACATCCGAAACTTCGAGGATCATTGTTTGACAGTGAAGTACAATGGTGTCACACCAGATGCCATCAAGCTTCGACAGTTTAAGTATAGCTTGAAAGATGATGCTAGGGAGGGGTAGATTCATTTCTAGCCGGCACCTTCACAACGTGGGACGAGCTTGCTGATAAGTTCTTGGAAAAACACTATCCTCTAGGTAAAACTACCCAACTTCGTAATAAGATTTCTCAATTTAAACAGCTAGGTGGTGAATCATTGCACGAGGCTTGGCATCATTTTAAGAGACTATTTTGCGAATGCCCATATCATCATATACCTGAATGGATGCTTATCCAAACGATTTACAATGGATGTAAGCCACAAATTCGAGTCAACCTAGATGCAGTGGCTGGAGGGGATTTGACAAACAAGTCAGAAGCTGATGGTTTTCAAATCATTGAAGCCATGGCTACTAACAACCACGATTGGGGGGATCGAACCGAGAGAAGAAGAGTTACTAGTGTACAAGACAATGATGAGGTAAATGCTTTGAAAGCACAAGTTGCAACACTTACATAACTAGTGCAAGGATCAATGTCATTGCAAGCAACTTCATCTTCTCAGGTTTGTAAAATTTGTACTGGATCACATAGCACGGATAGTTGTTCATTTATCGCTGAGCCTGTCAATTTTGTGGGAAATACCAATTAGTATAATGATCCATATTCCAGTACATATAATCCGAGTTGGAGAAACTACCCAAATTTTTCATGGAAGAACAATGCAGGACAGCAGGTGCCTCAACATCCAAGACCACCTTACGGAGGTGGGAATGTACAAGGTGCTCCACCTCAGTAATTTCAACCATATCAACAAAGGTGGCAGCAACAAGGACCACCTCTGCAAGATCGACAAGGTGAGGATGAGTTGCGCAAGCAAGTGTTGAGTCATGAAGCAACCATTCGCAATCTTGAAGTGCAAATCAGCCCGCTAGCAACGCAACTTAATACAAGACCGCCTGGTACTCTTCCAAGCAACATCGAAGCTCCTTCCACCAAACAAGAGCATTGCAAGGCAATCACAACTAGAAGTGGTTTGAACTTTGGAAAGAATGTGGTGAAGACTCAAGTAATCCCTCCATCAAGAAAGACAGTTGCGGAAGAGGAAAACGAGCTACAAGTAACTCCTATCATTGGAGAAAAAGATCAATCATCTAAGGAAGCAATCAAGCCAACACCTGAAGAAGAAAGGAACAGCTGTGAAGAGTAGCGGACGCTGGCCAACCAGCGTACGCTGGGCTTGTCCGAGAAAGAAGACCATTTAGGCAGTAGCCAAGGCCAGCGGATGCTGGGTGGGGGTACAATCTGAAGGAAAAGAAGAAAAGAGGCAGTCCGAGAAGAAAGAAGAAAGAAAGTACCCTCCACCACTATTTCCTCAAAAATTGATCAAGTAAGTTTCACACACGAGTTATCAGAAGTTCTTAGAGCTTTTCAAAAACTCTATATCAATATCTCGCTCTTTGATGCATTAGAGCAAATGCCAACATATCGAAAGTGGATCAAGGAATTCATTTCAAAAAAGAAGAATATTGATGATTTGAAGATTATCCCATTAACTAGAGAATGCAGTGAAGTGTTGAATCATGATCTTCCTCAGAAAATGAAGGATCCCGGTAGCTTTACCATTCCATGCACTATTGGAGGACAAATATTCAAGAAGACATTGATTGATCTTGGCTCCAGCATCAACCTCATGCCATTTTCAGTAATTCAAAAGCATGGATTGGGAGATATTCAACCAGCATCAATAGTCCTTCAGCTTACAGATAGATCAATGGTTATGCCAATGGGGATTGTGGAGAATGTGCTAGTCAAGGTGGATACCTTAATCTTTCCAGTCGACTTCGTTGTTATGGAAATGGAAGAAGATCATGATATGCCACTCCTCCTTGGTCGTCCATTCCTGGCCACTGGGAAAACAATCATTGATGTGGAAAAGGGAGAATTGTGGTTCAAGAATCGTGATGATGAGATCATTCTCAACGTGTTCGAAGCAACTAAGCACCCTACTATAAAAGATGAGTACCACAAAATCAATGTTATTGATGAATTGGAAATTCATGAAGAAGAGCATGACACAAGTCAACCAACAACAATGCAAATTGAAAAGGAGGTGAAAGGCCCCGATATTGAAGAACAAGGGTCATCTGAGTCAAGCAATATAACATGGCCCAAGTTATTACCAAAAATGGAGTGTGCACCATCACCAGGATACTTGAGGTACACTTATTTGAGTAGTAATATTAAACTGCCTAATATTATACACACATATCCTACTCCCAAGCAGGTGGAACAACTACCAAGAGTTCGAATGCGAAATGGTGACACTAAATTGGTCCCTGAAGTGAACAAAGAACACTTGGAGAAAAACCTAACCTACCATATTGATTTACACAAATCACAGGTAGAACTTGAAGATCCAGATCCTCAGTAATTGGTCATGACCGTCAAGCTAACGATGATAACTTAGAACTACGTTCTTCTCTCAATTTTCTTTTGAATTTTTTTTTCTTCTAAGTCACTCGTCCGAGTTTTCCTGAGTTTGTGGGTTTCTAGGGGAATGTAAATATGGTTACCCTCGAAAAATAAGTAATGAGTATTAATTATATAGATTAAAAGCTTGTGTGGGAGCAAAAACATGAATGGGCAGAAGCTGAACTTAGCGTACGCTAGCTTACCAGCGTACGCTGGCCTTCACTGGAAAACACACACGAAGAGATAGTGGGTAACCCCAGCGTACGCTGGCTACCAGCATACGCTGGCCTTCGAGAAAACAGACCTAAACCCCCAACTTTTCTCCCCTCTTCCTCCTCACTTTCCCCTCATTCAAACTTATTCAAATCCCTCCAACTCCCTCCAAAGAAAAGATTTTACCCTAATCTGATTTTGTTTTGCAGGATTTGAGTTTGTTTGTCAACAGATTTACAAATTAACGATTGGGCTTTGATCTTCTCGCAGAGGCTTTCAAATCGATCCAACATTCACAACCGTGAAGTATCAAATTTCCTATAGCACCCAAGGCCTCATCCGCTCGTGCATCCAAGCGACAACGTACAACAACCACTGAAGTAGGTTCCTCCTCTCAATCCCATCAGCCTAGTGACATGGCAGAAAGGTATGGTGTGCCTTTTCTAATCTTAAACGATTAGGAGGGTAACAGGTATACTAATTTAAGAATTGCTCTGTTTTTAGTCATTGGGTAATTGATTGGGATTGCATGTGAATGTTTGGAATTGAACATGAAGTGCGTGAAGCATTAGATTGCGTAGGTTGGACAAGAATTTCGGGATTATCTTTTGACATTGACCCTTAAGTTGTGTTAGAATTTTTCTATACGGTCGTTGTCGAGAGTGATTCATCCCAATTTACCGCGCGTCTTTATGGTAAATCTGTCACCATAGTTAGCGACTTGCTCACGGAAGTATTAGAACTTAAGGATGGGGACAAGAAAGTGGACTTTAATTCTGAAGATACTATAACTATCCATAGTACGTAGCAAAATCTGACTGGTTTTCCTTGATTTACGGCACAAGCCCCATCCATCTTTATCAAGGATTTGACCTATAGTGTTTTGCATCGCTTTATGAGTTATAGCTTTAGTGGTCAACATCAAGCTAGTTGGGTCACAAGAAGCCAATTATACCAATTACGTTGTATTAAGAAGAGAAAGCTGTTTAGTACATTTGCATTAATTTGTGATGTCATCTCTCGGACACTGAAAACTTTAAAACCCAAGAATCTAGGTCTTGGTAGTCTTGTGCATGTTTTGGTGCTCAAATTTTTTCCAGGATATGATGCTCAGGGCAAAAAGGTCCCATGTCGTAAGATCTCTCTCGACAAACTGGTAGATTGGCATCTCATTTCGAAGGTCAACAAGGATGGTGTCACATCCTACGAATTTATCATATGGGAGGACCGCAAGAAAGTTGAAGACCAAATTCGCGATGGGGATGATGCCCCAAGGCCAAAATATCAAGAAGATATCAACGACCTCTCCGAGCGTATTGATTACCTGGAAAACAAAATAGAAATATTGACCGAGCACATAGATGAATTGAAATACTAGGTCGAGACATTGGTAAATGAACAGTCAGATTATTGGGACCAGTACCATGCAGACCAAGAAGATCTTCACGACTAACTTGCAGCTCGCGACGTAAAAGATGCAGCTAACTGAGAATAGCTTCGGAACCACCTCCAACCACCTCCGGAACAATGATCACAGGCTTCTTCTTCTCCTTATTCTTGTTTAGTTTTTGTTTATACTAGTCATGTTATGTTTATTTTTATCTTTTGATATGAATGTTTTTCTTCACACATTGAGGACAATGTGTCTTCTAGGTGTGGGGGTGTTTTGTGTGTGTGCTTATGTTGCGTTATTTGTGATGATCTTGCTGTGTCTGTCTCTCTTTTTACTTTGTTTGCTATTTTGCATGTGATCGAGTCTGTTTGAGTGTGTTTAGTATTTTTGATTAAAGTGTGTAGAGTCTGTTGCATATGATGAAAAATTCTCAAAAATTTTGAACTTTCTGTCATAGGAAAAACTCCATATCATGCATTCAACACTCTTGAGCAATGTGAATTCTTAAGACATAAGCAATTGTATCCTCGATCATTTAGGCTAGTCGTTACACCCGGTAGACTAGACTAGTGAATTAACGAGTGACCTTGTGAGATTTTTGAGCCGATAGCGAGGACAACCAGTTCTCATTTTATTCATGAGGTGTGTGCATAGTTTGAGCAATAGGAGTGTTAGAAGGATTACCTAGCATAACTCAATGAGGTAGAGAGTGTCGAAGGTCATTTTGTCATAAGCCTAGAGCCTTAGATCCAAAATCCTGATATTATCCAGTGTATAACCCCCATTGAGCCCGAGCTTAATTGTCGAATTATTAGTTGAAACCCGTAAGCCAATTCTCATCACCCCACCTACCTTTAACTGCTTAATCCGAGGGATTAGGGTATTTTTGGAGAATATTTTGTAAGGGTTCATCTAGTAGTATAGCTTGGGGGAATTTCTTGTACATACTTTGGGATGAAAATGGGTAGAATTGAAGCCAATGACCAAAAGTCGGGATAAGTTACTAAGTAACTGTGCAAAAATTGGGAAAGAAAAACAAGAGAAAGAAAGAAAAAATGAAAAGAAATTCTCTTGAGGAAAGTGAAAAAAGTGAAAAGAAGAAATCAAAGGAAAAGTGGAAAGTAGGAAAGAAAAAAAGGCACAAGTAAATGTGAGCAACTTATCTTGTACTTCTGCTTCTTTAGGATGTGGGTAAATGGGGTTGAGTGTATATGGATAATAAGGTGAGGTGTGTAGTATAGTCAAGAGTTAGCTTTCTATGTAACCCTCGGATTAAGTGGATTTGACATCAACACTATACTTGTATCTTCCCACCTTTACCTTTAGCCCCAGTACAACCCAATAAAAACTCTGCCTATGGCATAATCTACTTTGTTTCGAGTGTGCTTTGGTATGATTTTAATACTTCTAGACCTTGAATGTGCACATGAGAGTAGGATAGTTGACCACCATACACTTGTGAGATTAAATTAATCTTATCCTATGAGTGGTTAGCTCTCTAGTCCAGAACACTAGGTGTGAAAACTTGGTTAAATGATTAAGGGTATAATTGCCTATGGATTTTGCATTCATATTGCTCAAGGGTGTGATATGTGTGATTGTGGGGATGATCTTGTGATGGATGTTTGAATTCTGAGAGGTTGGTTTTCTGATACACTTTGCTTGAGGACAAGCAAAGAAGTAAGTGTGGGAGTGTGATGCATGAGATAACATGCATTCATTTGGTCCTAGTTTGTTAAGTTTTCATCATGTTTTAGGAAATGTTTAGTCAAGTCTCGTCTATATTTTGTTTAATTTGGTTTGTTTTGTCAAGGAGAAGATTGTCTGTTGCTTTTGTATGTTTTGTAAGTGTTTCAGAGCATTCGAGGATTTGGAGCAAAGATCGGTGGACTTGTGCGATGAGTTGGGCAAATGAGTAGAAGCTTGAAGGCAAGAGAACAATGAGGGGTAGAATGCAAGGCCAGCGAACGCTGGCCACCCAGCATTCACTACAAGAATAATGGAATATAGCGGGGAAAAACAATTGTCGCTAAAAGCTTAAAATCCCCTCAATTGTGATTTTACAGGGAAAAAGTTCGCCGCAGGAATTCGCCGCTATATCTCCGCCGTCCAAACCCTATTGCGGCGCAGGAGTTGCCGCTATAGGTATTTGCGGTGATAAAAGTCACCGCAATAAGGTAGCATATTAGTGGCAAAAATAGCGCCGCAAAAAAATTATAGAGGCTGTTATTACTCCCCCGCTAAAACCAATTGAGACAAAATTAATAGCGCCGCTAAAATAATTTTGCAATAACTAAGGAACTCGTAAAGAATCATCGCTAAAAACCAATTGAGACAGAATTAATCCCCGCAAAAAATCATTTTTGAGGCTATATACAATGGCCACTAATTCTCATTTTATGGGACCATTCTAATCATTTTTTTAAATTAAATATTTAATTTGATTTATTTCTTGCTCTATTTATTTATCTTTTGGATCATTTCTTTATTTAAAATATTAAATACCATCTATTCATATATAACATTCCAAATATTATAAAACACATTTAAGAGAAAATCATCATGCATTAATATATATATATATATATTAATATTAATATCTGGCTAATACGAAAAATACAAAATGTCATTATAGATTATCTAAGTATAAAAATCCAAACATAAAAGCTAAAAACAATATGTCAAATATTAGTCCTAAAAACTTGTCTTCCTCCTCGCCCTCGTTCTCCGCAATGTTGAAATAACGAACCTCATTAACATTTCTGTCTTTGTTGGAAGCAATCACCCTGAGGCAGTCTCGAACATTGTGCTTCTTCAAATACTTCTTGGTCATGTACTGGAGGTACCTGGAAAACAAGCAGCATACCATCTCAAATCATCAATCATAAATGTAGAGAAGGCAACTACCATCACATAGACAACAAATACAGCAAGATTAATTCGCAACCACCTAGCTTTAACTTAGAAGTTCGACAAGAAAAATGCAACCTAAAAGTTCCAGGAATACTCGACTCAAAACTTCTTCAAATTAAGTAAAAAATAAGCCTAGTGACATGACAGATTGTGAAAAAGAGTAACCCACACTAAATATTCACCAAATCCTAGTTCTCAGGATTCAAGAACAAAACCCAGAGTGGTCGTTAACATCTTGATGCCTAAGCCACATGCATTACCAAAACCCAGACCGGTCATTAACATCTTGACGCCTGAGCCATACATATTGCCAGACACAGACTGCTCACCTAACCTCACTACTCACAGTTCTAGAAAAAAGAGCAAGACAAAGGACAAGCACGGTACCGTTTGGAGAAGTTGGAGTTGGAGGTGACGGTGATATTGTTCTTCTCGCGGGAGACGGAGATGGAGTCACCGTGGGTGCCAGGCCTGCCACCGACCTTGATCCTCTCCTGAAGGAACTTCTCGAGAGAGGCGATGTCCATAATCTTGTCCTCCACCGGCTTCGCTCAATCTATCATGAACACCGCCCCCTTCTTCTTCCCACCCTTGGCTCCCACCGCCGTTCCCTTGCTCTATTTTGCAACCGCTTCTTTGGAGGTTTCTTGCTCATTTAAGGGGAAGAGCAAACTCCCGCACGAATTTCAATTAAACAAAAGAGAAAATAGTACAAACCTTCTCAATGGACAGAGATTTGCTAGAAGAACAACGTAAAGTACCAGTCTCAAACAATATCACCAAAATAATTGCAGTGTATACTGCTTATCGAACTTCTTTACCATTGAAACAAAATTCTCAAAGACGCAAGCTCAACCCTCTCATCGCGCAAACACAGGACTCTGAAGACAGCGCAGATTTATTAAGACATTGGCTACTAATCCCATTCCTTACCTTTACAGAGGATTCACAAACTCAATAAAAAACAACAACCGTCATTACTACAATAAACCTAATCATCAAACTGAGTTATCGAGAAGGGCATACCTCGACAAGCTGATCGAAATTAGATTTGAGAAGGTCGATCTTCCGCTCGCAGTAATCCTTGCCTTCCACCATCGTCTTTTGCACCACCAAAACCCAAATAAGACCCAGATCACCAACAATCGACCAAAAGGCACGGAAAAAATTAGGGTTTCCAAACTCCTAAAACCCTAACGTGAAATCGAACAGACCTTGACGAAGTATCTGGTGCCAATATCGACGAGCACGTTGTCGGCATCGTCGAGGATTCCGGGGACGTAGACTTCCCTGGAAAACCGCAAATAAATAAAGAAATTAAAAAATCACTCCAAAGATTTATTAATCGTGGCAATAAATAAATTAATTAAAAAAGAAGAAAAGGCGGTAGGGAGGATGGACGGGCCTTGGGGGCGGAGGGAGAGGTCGTGGAGGGCGGAGGAGGCGAGGCCAAATCAAGAAATCAAAAAACTTAACCCTAGAACCCTATCTAGTCTAGGGTTTTGCCCGCTGCGAGTGTACAGATCACGGAATTGAGATATATAGTTGACTAAGGTTACACTCTTACACGACAGGTTCTTCGAGATCGAGAGAGAGAGAGATATATTTGGAAGCGAAAGAAGTAGGGAAAGAAATGGGGATTGGGTGGGCTAGTATAGAGGAAAAAGGCGGGCGTTCAAAAATTTTAAGATGCCAAAATCTGAATTGGCATGTCATTTTTCAGAGTCGAGAGTGGCTCGGGTAGCTCTCGAATTAAATGGTCTAAAAGCTACTTCAATTTTAAGATATAGAAATTGAGTTTGGTAAATATATATAAAGATATAAGATATAAAAAATTTAGTAAATAAAAATATCAAAATGCCCAACTGTTAATTTAACAAGGATATATTTACAATATATAAACCTCACAAAAGACACAACTTCTAGGTACCTAGAGGTAACAAACGACATAGTTTTAAGCAAACTTAAAGTTTTGAGCAATTGTCTATGAAATAATTATTTCCTATTTTCTTTTTTAGATTTTACGGAGCATATATATGCACCTTTTATTTTTTTGAGTAATGAATGCACTTATGTCCATGTATAGTTTATTTTTAGAATTAATCATCAAAAAGATTCCATGGTACACATATTGGATTATTTGAAAATGTTCCTCATTTGTTAATTATTGTTTGAAGTCTAATAATATATATATATATATATATATATATATTATGCTCAATAATGTCTATTGTTTAATATATAGTCGGTCAAGTGAATTCTCGCATATTAGGTGGTTTCGATACAAATTAAGTTATGCACGATGACAAAATTCATTACGAATCATATTTTAAAATATTAATTAGTATTATATATATGTATATGAATATGTAATATGCATTATATATATTAGATTAATGACACTATAGTACTAGTGAACTACTATATTTCCATGATTTGTACTATAGTAACCAATATTATTAGTTAGTAAACTTATAATAAAATCATAAATATTACTGTATTAATTATAAACTCAATTATAACATTGTGATCATGATTAGTTAGTACTGTAATATACATTTATTGTTAAGGTCGAAAATAGTAATTAGCAATACTAAGGAACAAATATATTCTGCATATATGTATGACTCTCATTATATTTTTTGCTATTATACATATATATATATATACACACACATGTATATATATAATCTACATTGCTACATTTATGATCTAGATATATATATAAGTATAGTATTTTAATATAACTGAAACTAGTATATAAAAATTGAAGAGAAGTTTTGAGCAATTGCGACAATTTGATCTCTACTAAATATGTATAGCGGCGAAAAATTGAAAGTCCAACTACAGCGTTTTAGCAGCGATGTTGTCACCTCTAGAAACTTTTAGCCGCGATATCACTTTTTTCCACGCAATTCATTACTAGCCGAGAAAAAAAATGTCGCCGCTAAAAACCTATAGTGGCAATGAAATTTCTATCGCCGTAATAGAGTTTTAGAGGGGAAACGATATTCTCCGCAATATATTTTCAGACGCCATATCATAATTTTTACCGCAATAGATCTCTGCGGCCATTAATCCGCCGCTAAGTTTTCCCCGCTATAGGCTAAAATTCTAGTAGTGATTCGCTGGGCTAGCTTGAGGAGGAAAAGCGAGAAAGAGAAGAAAGGGGCAGTAACTAACCCCAACGTACGCTGGCTTCCCAGCATACGCTGGCCTCATTCGAGCCAGAAGAAGAGAAAGAAGTAAGAAGGGGCAGAATGCAACCCCAGCGTACACTGGCTTCCCAGTGTACGCTGGCCCCCAACTGAGAACTTAAAGAAATACCTCACCAAACTTTCCACTTGACTTGGTCTATTACTTGGGTGGCAAGCACTCACAGGAGAGGACAAGAGGGGGAGTAAGCTGCCATTGTAAGATAACTTGAAGGAGGAGAAGAAGATGATCAAGAACTTAGACTAGAAACCTCCAAGCTAGAACTTGATTTTTTAGATTTTATTTTATGTTCTTGTGTTGTTCTTAAGAATTCCATAACAACTTTGGATTTGGTTTCATCAAGGTACTTTCCTTTGCTTAGTTCTTAAGATTATTTCTTTTGTTGAAGTTCTTATTTATTTCCAATTCAATGAATACTTATTCGATGATTAAGGATGACAACTTGGTTTAGATCATAGCTTTCATACGCTTATCTCAACTTGATATTGTTAATGAATCTAGGCCTGACAAACTTAGGTTCGTGGTGATATCGAGTTTGTAGTTTAGAAGTGTTGTTAAAAGATTGAGATTGACAACCTTGAGATTTTGCGACATCATTGGTAGTAATAGTGTTAGATCATCAACCTAACAATCCGTTCGCTTAGCTTAAGATCTAAGAACGCATAAATTGGTACTTGACGAACAATTTTTATCTGCTATTCCCTGTGGAGATGATCCTACTTATCACGATATTACTTGTGCGATCATGTAATTCTTGCACGTATAATTGATCCTAGTTGGACACGCATCACCTAACCACTTGACAAGCATTGTAATGAAGGACCTATGTGATGTAGGCAACAAGGCTAAGAGTGCAAGATGCATTGATGCGAGTGAAATGTCAAGCGACCTTGATAAGAGAAGAGTGATTTCTTGAGATTGAGGAGGAGAAGATGTTGTAGCTGATAAATCTGAGAAGGTATCCTTGGAGAAGTTAGAGCTAGTGACAACTTTAATTAGTCTTAAAAAGTGATCATCAAGAGTCCTATCAAATGGGATCACTGAGTGAGCCATATACTTTGCCTAATTAGTCCTAACTAGGTTAGGACTTATTGGAGACTCTATATAAGCATTGTAATCCTTCATTAAATATAGGTTGTAGCCTCCATTGAGTTGTATCTTCATTCTAAAGTTCATTAGAGCTTATATCTAGTGAAATGATCCTCTCCTGGCTTGGTATGTCCCCAAACATAGACATTAGGTCAAATCAGGATACCAAATCTTGTTTTTACTTGCTTGCTTCATTTCATTTTGTTTCTTTTTGTTTCGATAAATTGGAATCATGTGGGTGTGTTGTTGAGGGTTTGCTCGTGTGCATACTTTGGGTTTCGGTTGTGGGAGTCTGTAACAGTAGTGACTACTACTCAGGCCAATGTCTATTGAGGGAGGAGAAAGAGTTTCTGTTCCTCGGACCCAGCGACCATTGGGGGCTACTGTGATAGGTTTTATTAATCAGTTTGGGACTTATTTTGGATCTCTGTTTCGACCTAAATAAGTTTTTTTAAACTCCAAGTGTTATCTACTATATAAAGATATATTACCTAGGTTGATAAGGCTTTTTGACTCATATCCATCAATAAAAGTTATATTTTCTCAAAACTGTGAACATAGGCATTAGGCCAAATCACGTTATTTCTTATGTCTGTGTTTTTTGTGTGATCTTGTTCCCTATGTTGTGTGTCCCTAACAACTGGTATTAGAGCATTTGGTGAGAGGATGGATCAAGGCGTGAAATTTACTTGTGTGAATTTTGATGGTTCGTCGAATTTTGGGTTATGGCAAAGGCATTTCAAGGATATCCTCTTGCAATAAGGGATGGTCATCGCATTCTCAAAGAATAAGTCCGAGAAGATAAAAGACCAAGAGTGGAAAATGAAGGAGGCCAAGACTGTGGTGACAATTTGCTTGTGCTTTGTGGATGACGTGATGGATAAAGAGTCACCATCTAAGATATGCAAGAAATTGGAGGCAGTGAGGGGTCAAGATGAAGGAGGGCTTGAATTTGAGCTAACATATCAATAGTTTTAGTCAGGTTGTAAGCGACTTGAGAAAGGTTGATATGAAGTTCAAGGAAAAAGACAAGTCATTGTTGCTCCTAAATTCCTTACCGGGGTTCTTACGAGAATTTGGTTACAACCTAACTTGGGGAAAGGACTCCCTGGTGTTAGAGGAGATCACAAGTGCTCTTTTATGGATTCATCAAAAGAGGAAAATCGGAGATAAATGAACAGAAACACTAATTGTGAAAGATAGCCATGGTGATCGAAGAGTAAAAGACAGAAGAGGATTTAAGTCGGAATCAAAAAGATTCAGAGAAAATTACCGCGAGTGTGGAAAAAAATGGAACTGCCCTATAACTCCTACCCTATATCACACCTAACTTGTTACATGTTTTTTGTTGATTATATTTCCTTGTTTCTTGACCATTTTACTGAAGACAATTGATTGTGTTATTCGAGAATTTTCAAATCATGTGATTGATTTTCCCTTGCAGTGAGAAGTCCTCACAAAAATAAACGAAAGGCTCTCCGGAATAAATTATGTATTAGTCCCTTTGACTTTTCCTACTACTCCTATATATTTTTTTATGGGTTACTATACTCTAGACATACTTTACCAAATAATCCGGAGCTTAAATTTTTCAAAATTATCATTGTTCCTTACAAATGCAATATCATTGGATTCCGATTCAACTTATCATTTAAAAATGTATCGGATGAGTTTATCCATAAATATGACCCAAATATTCAAATATCCAGATATTCACTAAAAAAAATAAACATCTATTTTTATCCATATTGAGAAAAAGCTTTTAGACTTTTGGACGACAAAAAAAACGTAATCATTTATTCATGATTACCCAAAAGACGTAATAAATTCCCTGACGTGGGCCCGGCCCAACCCACTATCCTCAGCTAGCCGTTAGCTTCACCGCTTTTCTCCGCTGACGTGGCACACCCACTCGGATTCAAAATAGAAAACCAAAACGTAATGTCAAAAGAATTCGACCGTTAGCTTCCACCAGACAAAACATAGAACTCATCCTTCTACTTCCCTAACTTCCAACAGAGAGAACTCACTCAGGTAATCGAGCAATGGCCGGCGCGTGCTATGCCTTCGACCATGAAGACATGGTCATCGAGGAGGGGATCGGATACCCGAGAGCCTACGCGAAGCTATGTCGAGACCCTTTCAGTGTCGGAGTTTATGCAGTAGGACCTCCCTTCACTTTCACCCCTTCTCCACTTCACCAGAACGAGGTAAAGCATAGATTAGATGGGAATTGAAACAGGAAAACGATCGGGAAGTGATGATCAATTCGGGTGCTAACTTGCAGGTTTGTAGGGGGAAGCAGCTAGAGCAAGTGTTTCCTGTTATTGATCCAAAGGCAAGGCCAACAACCAAGCCCAAGATTTATGTTGGCCTTCTGTGGAAGCAGCTAAATCACCTCGGGTACTGTAATTGATTGCTCAAAAAAGTAAAATCACCTCAGTTTTTCGATGTCTTATTCTGTTCTTTTGATGTTCTAGTAATGCTGGATTTGATCCTGCTGTGATTCGTGTTGATCCGTACGGGAATGTTCTTTACTTCCATGCCGATAAGGCCTCCCCGCTCGCTTGGGATATTGATCACTGGTTTCCATGCTCTAGTAAGTGTGAAACTTTTCAGTAATGTGTGTTTTGGATATGGTGGTATGAGTTTAATTACCGATCCAAATTGCAGGAGGTGGACTAACTGTTCCGAGTAATTTGAGGATACTACAATGGCAAGTGTGTAAGAGGAAGCATAACAAGTTAGAGTTTCTTGTTCCATGGTGGGACTTTCAGTTGGGAATATCTGTCAACCAGTTCTTGTCGGTCTTCGCTTCGTCCAACTCGGACTTCAGGTAATTCTCCCATCACAAACGTCTTAGGCCAACTGAACTCGGTGATGCTATAGCAGGGAGGGAATAGGTACATGTGACAACTCCACCTGATAATATGTTGCAGGCGCAGAGGATTTTCATTTTTGTTCCCTGATGGCGAAAACGAAGAGATACATGATTCACAGGCTGTCCAGTCGCATAGTTTCCCGCAACATTTTATCGAATCAAGAGAGCAACTAGGCCTAGCCGCAGCGGCTGTTGTCACATCCCGAAGAGACCCTTTTGATTCTTCTTTAGTTTTGAGGTCTTTAGATTACGACCATCCGACGAGATCGAATTCTCCTGCAATTGGTTAGTAGAATTTATGAGTTTGTCCTCCCTCTATACATGTTAAAATCCTTCGAAATCCGACAGATGATTGTTGTTGATGTCTTCACTATGGTTTTAGCTGCCAGAAATGGAAATCCGGGAGACATGAAAGAAAATGAGGACCCATATTTTGCAGCGAACCCATATCAGGCAATAGTCATGGCCAGAAATTCTTTGAAGCAGAAGGAAGTTCATAAAATGCAGGCTGAGATACAGAAGCTGGATGGCGAAGTTTATGAATTTTGCAGGAAGAACGAGGAGGAGAAAGTTGCCATTCAGGATTTAGAACTGCAACTAATTAAGCGTCGGAGGAGGGCCGAAAAGTGTCGACGCCTAGCAGAAGCACAGGCATCATACAAAACCACGCTGGAGAAGATGATCCGAGATGCTATGCATCAGTAAGAACAAATGCTCAACAACCACCAGTTCCTCCTAAAAAATTCTTGTAGTGTCTTTAAATATTAACCTTTCGAGCCTCATCAATATGCAGGAGTGTGGTATACAAAGAACAAGTTAGACTGAACCAAGCAGCAGCAAGTGCTCTCACTGCTAGGCTCGAGGCACAGAGAGCGATTTGCGATGCCTCAGAGAAAGAACTTCAAAAGAAATTCAAGCAAAGAGATGAGCTTGAAGCACAAATAAGGCCGACGTGGGAGCAAGGACGGAAGAGATCAAGAATTGATGAAACAATATTGGAAGATGTAAGCGAGAGAAGTAGGCTTTACTTGCCAGGAACCGGAACTACGACACCTTTGCTGCACAAAGAGCTCAGGGTATATCTAGAGGAGGAGCACAAGGCATCTGAAGAGAAGGAACTGAAGATCCCTGCAAATGATTTCTTGAAAGAGGACGCCGCCTATGCGCTAGTTGAACCTGCAGCTATAGACGAGGAGAATGAAACTGGAATAAAGCAGAAGCTTCAGGAACTTGAGATAGGAGAAGAGAAGAAACACAAGTTCCAATTCCCTCATGTTGCTCAACAGCTAGAAGCCGAGGATGATGAGGAGAGCAGGAAAGAGCGAGGCAAAGGAAATATCGAGAGGTGGCTTCAAATGCTGTTAGATGACACCCAAAAAGATGCAGAACCTGACAGTTCAAGGGACCATGAAAAGAGTAATATCATCTCTGATGATATACTCACAAAGTTGGATGAGAAATTCCCCCAAGTAGAAGAAGAAATAGTTGCAGAAAAGGTACATGAGATATTTGAGGTTGAAGAAAACAAGTCGGTAAAGGGTCCTGGGTTCGGAAGCAACAGAAGATTTGATGAGGTAAAGGAAACAACAGAGATTAAGAAAGAACAAGGGGGGCTTAAAAGGTCGGCAAGTGCCAAGACCTTGCGACGAATCCCGTCTTCTCCGTTGATGAAAGGAATGAAGAAGAGTATTGAGTGGATAATTAGGAAGCCCGTGGTGATGGGAGACGACGACGACTATGCTGAGGATCATGCTGCAAGAAGCAGTTTCATCAGGTCATCATTCAAGACCATTAAAAAAGCTGTGAAAATGTGAAGTGTTCTGATCGTCTATAGTCTCAATTTGTTTGTAATGTTTTTGTCTAATGATTCACATGATTCTTTTCTTCTTTGTTGTGTGAGAATCAATAAATAGGTTGAAAATATAGGGTATCTTTTGTGCTTAAGATGTTAGTGATGGTTGTTCAATGACAAGGAAAACTTCAGTTTCTTTGTAATCCTAGCAAAGAACAAGCAAAGATCACTCTAACAAATGTTAGAAGATTTGGATTATATTGCTGTTAACAGAATTTCAACTCAAGCACAATCGAATCAGCGAATTACACGCGGAAACTGAGCGAAACTGCGCGGTTCTAACCACAATGCTGTGAGTTTCACATCTCAACCCATGACTTTTGATCAAACACCTGAGATGCTGACCTCGCCACATTCACCATACATGGTGATCAAATCATTAACAACATCAACATCCAACTCAAACCCGAATCTCGGCACATAACAACGAACCTCCCTCCCCCAAACCGAGTCCTCCCCCCGTCTTACTGCAGCTTCTCAACACACCAGGGAAAGCCACACACACCAGGCCTAACATAAATCCACAACTTCCCATGGTACAAGCACAAAGCTTCACTAATCGGACTTCGTGAACCCGCCAACCGAACTAACACATTCCAACAGAATAGTCACGGAGCAGAGTTACAAAATTAAACAACATGCATATTCACTTTTAAGACTTTAGCATTGCAAAGTAAACAACATAAAGCATAAAGTTGAAATTAACATCTGTGATTATCAGATTTTATTAGCAAAGAGATTTTTATTAGTTTGGGTTATCAAATTTAGATCATATCAATTTAGAGGCGTTCTAATGCATTAAGGAAAAAAGAAAAAAAATTACCATTTACTAGTTAAAAAGTTCAATGTAGCATTTTCTACAGTGCTGCAAAAAAAATCATAGCATTTTGTAGTTGGAAAAAAGTCGCATTGGGAACAATTTTACATGGTCAATGGTACATTCATCATCATAGGTATAAACTCAAATTTATACGTTCTCTCTCGAGGGGCTCATGAGATGCTCAAATATTTTAGACGTACCACCATTCCACCAAGCGATTGCCAAATTGGAGAAGAATAAACAAGCAAGTTTACTGCCGTGACGAAAATTGAGGAATTGAATTGAATTGATTTATGGGTAATTTAGTTCATGACCATTCTAGATTACTAATGAATTGTGTGCTTCTTCTTTTTCTACTTCTTCTTCATCACCATCCTTTCTTTCATCTTAATTATTCTCCTCTTATCATTTGATTGATAAAATCTGTATCATTTAGTTATAGATGGTGAAGGAATTACGAACTAATCAAAATTAATTTTATTTCTCCTTCTTCAATAACCAAAAATTTTGCACCGACCCATGGAAGAAGACCCATATATGAGTCGGTTCCTTCGACACCCCTAAGAGGTCTTCTTCACTTGCAACGATGCCGCTACTCCTTTCGCAACCCCAAGACCAACTTCCTTGCCCTAGCTCCCCCTCCCCATGCCACTTTCATATCTCGCTGCCACCGAGGCCTTCGATAACTCTAGACCTAAATTTCTCCTCCTTCTCTTCTTCTGCTACCGTGGGCCCTCTCTCTTACTGTCGGTTCTCCGAGTTCTTCTTGTTATAGCAACTTTCTGTATTAGAGTTTTTTTCTATTGTAGACAAATAATTTATGCTGTTGCCGAGTGACCATTTGGTCCAGTGGCATTGTTCCCACTCATGTGGGGTGAAGTCCAGGGTTCGACTCCTGGCATAAACATTTCTGATGTAATAAAATAGAATTTAGAATAGTATCTCAAAAAAAAAAATAATTTATGTTGTTATGATAAAATAGTTTGTGCTTGTATGTTCGAATAGTTTGGTCAATTGTGTTCAAATGGTTTAGTCATGTAAGTTCAAATAATTTGATTAACTATGTTCAAATAATTTTGCCATGTATGTTTAAATGGTTTAGCTATGTACGTTTAAATTGTTTGGCCATATATGTTCAAATGATTTGGTCATGTACGTTCAAATGATTTGATTAATTATGTTCAAATAGTCTGACCATGTATGATCAAATGATTGTTTCAAATGGTATTTATTTAAATAGAAAAAAATAATAATCCATAAAAACTAAAAAAGAGAAGTGCGCGCGTGGGTGTACATAACTTGTCCAATACAAGTTACTGCAGGACAGAATCGTGTCCCGAAAATTGATGATTTTTTTTTTAATCCTATTCTAAATCCTATTCTATTAGATCAGAAATGCTCATGCCAGGAGTCGAACCCTGGACTTCACCCCACATGAGTGGGAACAATGCCACTGGACCAAATGGTCACTCGACGAAAATTGATTCTTCTTGTATTGATATTGTACAAATAATGGTTCACAAATACATGCTCAGAAATAATTTTCGTAATTATTTCCCACTACCAAGATAAAGTTTTAGTGCGGCAACAACTACAAATCTGTATTCAGACTCCATACTTATTCCGGTGTTCAATTGTTTTTATCAATACAATCTCCACTTCACTTCTACCAAAAAAAATTAATATTCTCGACACTTGTAGACAATATCTGATGAGACAGAAATCATGGCATGAGATCAGTAATCATGATATGCGGAGAGAGATCATTATTTCCAACAACTACAAAAAAGCACACCACTCACTATAAACCTCGAATGGAGCTCGCAGAAACCCTAAAGCCCCTCCTGAGACAATACTAACATCTCCTATTAGGGTCTGTGACTAGCTAGGTCGCTATTTAGAAAGCTTGCACAATGGATGTCCGATGATACTCTCTTCGATTCCATTGGTACTCTCAGTAGGGTAAAATACTCGGATATTGTCTAAGTCGGCCGAGTCGTGCATAGAGAAACTAGGAGCTGATGATAAGGAGAAGGCCATTGTCAAGAAAGTGCAAGTCAACAGGTCATGATGGAGTTTATACACGATTTGAATGTGTCCTAAATATCATGAACATATAAATAGTGGAAGTAAATGGATCTAATTATCTCCAGCCATTGTTACGACTTTTATCGGGGTTTTGATTTTGATTCCAACGAATTTTTGTGACTATTCAAAGTTCTTGCTCTCACCTCTCAATAGTTCTGGTATTCTGAATGTGTGAGTGGATTTAGAGAATCACAAAATTTTTATATTTATAGGTTCGACATTACCATCAATGAAGAATATTTTGATCTCATGATATAGGCAATTATCAACTTAAGATTATCACAATTTTTTATTATTACGACCTTTAGGAAAAGTTTTGGTTTTCTCTTCAAATATTATTTAATTGGTTATTCTTTCAAATTAATGGAATAAGATTTTATTGTTTTTAATAAACACATCTCTCGCTACATCAGCTGGTATCAGTGATTAGTTTACATTCCGCGCGATGTCATCAAAAATGGACATACAAAATTAGGGGGCTAGCCATGACCATCTAGAGCACCGGATCTATGTCTTGTGAGAATAAGTAGGTGAGGCTCTAACATTGCTATGTAATATCATGGCTACCCGGATGGATATCGCACAATAACCTACCAACGTTGCATAATCACCAATTATTGATAACTTGTCCTATAATGAAGAGATAACTATCGACAATTTCTGAACACTACTGGCTGAACACGGTCTACCAAGGCCTAGTGGGAGTCCTACTCTAGTGAGGAGGACGAGGTTGATGAAGGTGATGTTCTTATGATTCAATCTCTCAAAGACTAACTTATGATAACTTTTTTAATGTACTCAATTATGACTCTTACACTAATATAGAGTATAAGGTTGAAGATGTTATTGCTGGTGAGTTGCTAAATGTGCCTTTGTCCCATATTATCCATGGTTATGAGGTTGACTATATCAAGCACTTTGATTTCTTGGCATTAACAAGTTTGAACATGTGAAAGATTCTCTTTTATTAAATTTGTGGAATAGATTCCAGGATGTCAAAAAATTTGTCCGAAAATGTGAATTTATGGACATTCATCTAGAAGATAATAGTGATTCCCTAGGTTCCATGTATTTTTTCTGTTAGAGTGGACGATAATAGGTGTTATTGCATCACTCGATGATAATCAGTAGTGTTTATACGAAAATCTTGAATTGGCTAATCACACCAAATTCGAGGACAAATATCTCCAACTGGAGGAGAATGATGGAGATATTTGTCCTAACTTCATGAGTGAATAATAATCCAAACTTAACTACAACTTAGGTGAATAATCTTCGTGTTAAGTGTTTACCCATATTTTGGTTTCATCAAATAAATCTCATAAAGTTATGCGGATTCATAAAATAAATTCCTCAAATCAGACATCCGAGCACAAAGATATGGTTCTTCAAAATTGTTTTTTTACATAATCACTCAATTTTAATTTTTTTGAATATTTTGAGTTTTTCTAAACTTTATAAAAAAATACAAAAAATAGATAATTTAACCATCTTTCGATTTTTTTTTAAAAAAAAACTAAGACACAAAAAAAAATTAATTTTTTTTCAAATACACAAGTTCTTTTTTCAAATTACCAAAAAATATTTTTGCAAAAAAAAATACCAAAAAAGTTAAAATTTTCAAAATGGTGTCTAGATTGTTCAGTCCGAACAAAAGACGAATTTTTTCCATCTTTTTATTATTTTTTGTATTTTTAGAATTTATAAAAATTTGGAAAATTCAAAAAAATTCAAATTGAGAGGTTATGTAAAAAAACTTGAAAGAGCAATATCTTGATGCTCGGATGTCCGATTTGAGAAATTTTTTTTTTGAATCTGCATAACTTTTTGAGATATATTTGATGAAACTAAAAATCTGTAAAAACCATCATACGGTCACCGGCTGACAAGTTTTTTTTACCCTTTTTGGTATTACGGATTTTTAATCCGTCAATCGAATGACGGGTTTTTAACCCGTTTTCTAGTTACAACGGATTAAAAATCCATAATCTGGTTTAGCCAAAAATAATCCGTCATTTGGTAAGAGAAAAATGACATGGACACCATTCTTACGGTTTTTTTTCTACGTACCATTTTAAATATTTTTGGTGAACAATAGCACAAAACCAAAAAAAAACCCAATGTTGTTGGTACCGAGACAAGCTCTTCTCCCTATTTTTTTTTTGTAAATATCTAAATTTAGATAAGTTAACTTAAATTTTTATATTCTTGACGATAGTAGTATTCGAACTCTCTTAACACAAATTTAAAATCTAACTTGTTTCCATCCTTCCATACTTGCATCTGTAATCTTCTCCCTACTTTAGGTTACTGGCTGGTGGAAATTCTGGTCCTCTTCCTCTTTGGGAACTCCCTCTAAAGGATGTTTCCCTCCCGGTCCCGTGTGCGCTACCAGAACCTAGCGTTACTAAGGCAAAAATCCTCTCGAATGGTCTCATTATAGTATCAGAACCATCATATGTACTTTTGGCATTTAGAATTTTGACTAAGCCTGCATTGTTTTGTGAATTACAAACCGACAGCTTCCGTTGGGCTCTATATTGATTGTGGCTTTGTATGTGAGACACGCCAATGACATGTGGGGCAACTCAATGTGCTTCATCGCAATTGTGGGAAATGTAGCAGCCTCGGGCTCTCCATAGCAGATGGGTTATACATTTGATGCAATTAAGATCTATGTGCCTCAGATGGTTGAAATATAAACCCTGTATTCTTTGCGAAGGAAGTCAGTCAATTATGAAGTAACATCTCTTTTGTCTTTCGCTTTCTTTTTCTTTGTTGAAGTTATTTAAATAAGGTCCTCTGTTCTGATTGTTCACTTGCAAATTTTACAGATAAAAAAGATTAAAAAAGACACAAGGCAGCTCTGCAATAGTCCCCAGGCCGTACAGCCGGAAGCAATTCGTTCTGCTGGCTATGTTGGAGCCCTAGCGAATCCCATTCTGGCACCTGAATCAGCATGAGAAAGATTAAGTCCTGATGTTTTGCAAGAGTTTGTTTCTGTAAGATCAATAAGCCCTCATAAGCATGTTGAGTTACTTCGTTTCGAGATATTATCGTTTCTATTTCTTTTGTCCATATTATCCTTGTTTGTATAATGGATGGTCCTTGCGGCATCCGGGGTTGATGAACTAGAGGACCTTGTCGCTGTGGCTGAGCCTCTTCTCTCTGGCCTTCCAGCTGTGCCAGGCCCGGCAGAGCCAAAGCCCCTATATGTTGGAGGAGACTATCGTCGACAAGTCATTACCTGTGAATTACTATCTCCAAATACTCTTTCTGGTTATATGATCATTTCCATTCATAAACCATAACACTTGTAATCTCTTTCCTGTCACTGATGCTAGATGACGCATGTTGTCCTTGCTTTTGAAGTTCCTGGAGGATGGCATAATGAGAAAGAACCAATGATTTTGATCCTTCTCGAGGTGCTGTACATTATCATTGCTTCTTTCAGAAAGCTTATATTGGAATCTTCTCGATTGTCATTTGTGTTTTCCCTCCTCATTTCCAAACAGTGACATAAATTGTGTTAGCTAAGGAATTCTTTATTGGATCTGGATGATCTTGCAGATTCCAATGGGAGGACATGGCTCATTGTTTGTTGTTGGCCCAAGAAAGGGCTTGATGCCAGTTTCTAATTGTCTTGCAGATTCTACGCATTCCCGACTGTGTAAGTTGCTCGAATACTACGAGGTTTATTAATCGTTTCATGTATTTGATGTCAATTTCTAGGTTTCTGACTAATGGCATTGTTAAGAATTCCTGTAAATTTCTCTTTCCGATTTTGATGCCTAGTATATGATCATTTGCTCTCTTTACCCAGTTCCATATTTTTTCTTAATAACTCATGGAAACCAGTTTTAGAGCTTGTTAGGACATTGCAATTGCCTCATTAGTTAATAATGATTACCTGTAAAATGTTTCGACAGTCCTTCGAGTTTCACTTTTAGTACTTTGAGCTGAAACGTATGTCTCTATTCAGACCCCTGATTATGCAGCAAAAGCCGTCTATTTGGCAGCAAATGTATTAATTGCAATTGCAACTCCTGGACAAGGTTTTTCTCATAATTCTCTGAGCACTTTTTTGTTACTATATTTTCTGCTTTGTCGCCAAACTTCAAAGAAATCCCCCGATATGAATCTTTTGAATTTTGTGGGTGTAATGACAAGAGTAAAGATTAACCAAGCCAAATAGATCACAAAATCTGCTCTCTTGATGAATCTTGAATTTCAGGGTATCATCTCTCTCTTTCTCTAGAAGTACTCTTGTAGAATGCAGATTAAAATTATATGCACCCACATACTGGTTCACTATAAAGCAAATGGCTCTCATGTTCACTAAACTAAATCTTTTTTTTACTCACCCGACTCTTAACCTTTTCTTATCTTTTGGCTATTCACCTTTTATGTTTTATTTACTTGTTACGTGCTCGTAATTTGTTCTGCAGATGAATGTGACAGAGGATATATTGGTAGGCAGTTCTTGACATATAGAGAAAGGTATGTATCACGCTTATCGTAGGCGTTACTTGCATTTCAAGCTTCATCTCTGCTAATATGACCACCAACTTTAGTTGCAGGAAGCCAGTGGAACATTTCTTGCAGCTCGTGGACGACATCGCGCTGCGAGATATCACCGATATTGGAGAGAAGCTAGTCTCTTCACCTCTGACAATGGCTTCTTAATGAGACGGTAACTCTTCCCGCTCGGCGAGAAACTCCACTCCCTTTGTTTCAACCAAGTTCTGTCATTTTGCTGTTGTGTTTCCTCTCGTTTGCAGTGCTTAATGGTCCCAGCTACAAATCGGTCTGCTGGAAGTTTCATGCTTCAACATCATGTCTCATCTAACGCATGGAATCAAGTAAATACTTCTACGAGTCTCTCAACTTCTTCTTGTTAATTCTAACAAGGGGATCCACATTTTTCGTATTCGAAATCATGAAGAGTGTCCATCTTATAAATTTCATCGTAAATCGAAAAAATGTAAAATCGTAATTATTTGCGAAAGGAATTTCCATCTTATATCTTTTTGGCCATATTATCGTTTGTAGTCGTTTGCCTTGCTCGCTTAATGCATAACAAGTTTGAAAAAGATCATAACAAATGGCATTAGTGGTTTTTGGTTTCAATTTCTTCGCCTAAAAGCTTGTCTCAATCCAACACTAACTACGTACCAGATATATAGTTTAGCTCGTGTTCTGTTTGTGGCCAAATTTTGGGTGACAAAAGCTATTTTCGTTTTCAATTCAATCTATATACAATGTTTATGTTATATGTGCATGGTTTAGGACAACAAACACAAGACAGGCTAGAAACAGCCTAAATTAATCTAAAATCAATGCACCAACCTTAATTTGTTTTTTGGTTGATACTGTGTATTTAGAGCGACGATTAATCGAGATTTTAGTAAGATATGGCTTTCAAATGATGTTGTAAGCCTCTCGATAATTAGTAAACACTATTCTAAAAATATCCGAGATATTTTAATTAAACTAAAACATTTTTCTTAATCTAAGTACTCGCCAAAGCAATTAACAACCTTAATCAGCCTCAAATAATTATTCAAGAAGTAGATTTTCTCCACTTGAGAGGACTCTTGGCCCTTGCCACCCTATTACTACTCCTGATCTCCACTGGGGTGCCTTGCCTCCCATTATATCTAATATTATTATTATTACTCTCAAATTGATCCCCCTTATGAACCCCAACCTGAGCATTAATCTTACAAAAAGAAGAAAGGATCCTCCACTTGAAGAACCCTTTCTTCTTCTTATTCTTCTCCAACATCACCCTTTCCATCTGCGCTTGCAAGCCATAGCACTGGCTCTGGAGCTTACGAAGTTCCTCCTTGAGCCTCCTCATCTCAAACTGTTGCGTGGTCATCTCACGCTTGGAGAGGCACCGGCTGGGTTGGTCGAGCCCTAATGCTGCAGCTACGTTAGGGCTTGTGAGGCTTGTGAAAGAGTCGCTCCAGTTGACCATCGTCCGGGTGAACTTGGTCTGCTCCAAGTAGAGGTGCAGCTACGTTAGGGCTTGTGAGGCTTGTGAAAGAGTCGCTCCAGTTGACCATCGTCCGGGTGAACTTGGTCTGCTCCAAGTAGAGGACTTGGATCACGCAGCGGACGGGCAACCGGTTGTTCTGGACCGCATGCCGGGATGCCTCACCTGAGAGCTTGCTGCAGTCAATTAGGCCGCACAGTGTCTTTTTTTCTTGCTTTGTCAGTCCAAGATGGGCCTAATGTAACATGTTTAGAAAGATTGCTAATTAGACATGAGTCTTTTGTTTTTTTTATGAAACCTATAATATGACATGAAATGTTTGAACTAGAAATCCACTTGTAATGAATCTAATATATTTTGAACATGTTATTAGATATCTGAGGGCAATATGTACATACATGTTGGATTTAATTCTGAAAATAAAATTCGAATGCAGAGCATTTCAACACAGGAACAACTTTCACATGCTATATGACCACCGATAGACCAGAAAAGGCCGAATCGGGCAATAAATTAGATACATGGAGATAAAGATAAAGGTCAAATATTTCTCCCCCTATTTGTACTATGTCCACCAGTCTACTATTCTTTCCTCATGAAGAATCTCATATGGTGGCAACACTAGAAAACAGCTAAATGGGCTAGGTAGAGCCTAATATATATTCTATATAATTTTTAAGATAGTATAGCTATAATATATATATATATATACATACATACATATATATATATATATATATATATATATATATGTATATGTATGTATAAGTATATATATGTATATGTATGTATATATATATATATGTATATGTATGTTTATGTATATGTATATGGTGACCATTGTGCACATATTCTATCTAAAAAACATTTGGCCAAATGATACGAGAGGTGAAAAATTAACGACATTAAATAGTCCAATCCCCAATAGGTATTAATATTGTTGTACAAAATTTAAAAATACACAAAATACACTTTCTACTGTTGTGATTGTTGAACTCGGAGATTAAATGAGGAATGAGATTTCAGAAATCCAATCATCATGTTTTGATTTTTGGTCTGTTACCCGTTCGATCACAAGCAAGAAGACAGCATGTTTCAAAATTAGGTGGAAGAAACAATTAAACATGAACTAAGAACTTACTTTGAGGTAAGTATCAATGGCACGGTAGAGACCATCGTCAGTAGCCCTGGCATGGCTCGGAAGAACCCTAGAAAGATCAACAAACTCCTCTAACCCCAACTTAGAATCGGTAGCCACCTGGGCCAAGTAACTATCCACAAGCTTGGCCACCTTAATTAAAGAGGCAACGCTCTTTGACACCTCATCAACCCTAACAAACATCTTCACCAACCTAGCCACAAGCTCCACGTCCAAGAGGGTCCCACAAGTATGGCTAAATGAAGGTATCATCAGCTCCTTCAACGAGGCCTGGTCGAGCTGCCATGACAACCTCCTCTCGAGCTCAGAAATGTGGGCCGGATCAATACCGAGCATGTTCGCGTTCCGGAGGAGTCTCAGGAGGAAGTTGCAGGAGACTGAGTCCTTCTCCGGTGGGAGAATTCCCACTAGGGTTTCAAGAAAGAGCCTCTTCTTAATCCATGAGGCAGTGACACATCCCGGTTGCTCCTTGAGGTTTCTTTGTGGCCTGTCATTGTGATTGGAAGTTTCGCCTGATAAGTCGGGTAGCCATTTCGAAGCGTAGTGAGCTACTATGGGACCTATTAGGTCGGTACGTGCACCTTTGGCCTTGATTCCGGCAAGGGTCTTGACGAAACAGTCCATGTCTTGGATGCATGCATCGTCGAAGAAGAAGTTGTCGGTGCGGGCCGGTTGGGATGTCTGGTTGCCGGATTCCGGCGACGCTTCATTTCTCATGGTGGCTTCCACCGAGATGCCTGGTTATATTTTAGTTAGCCATTTTTGAGCAAATTATATAGTCGGAACTATTTTATGAGAACTTGTACATGAGGAACTTTCGTGAGTGGTTTGTTTGTTGACATATATAGGCGTTTGGACGTTTATATTTTAATCCCAAATGAAATTCCTTTTCTCTTACTAAATTGAAAAATAAAACAATATTATCTAATTTTGTATGGATAGGTTTATATCTGATTTAAATCTAAATTGGCTAGTTTAGTAAATATTTTGGAATATCATGTTATTTTGGAAAATAAAGCACTTTTAATTACTACCATTTTTTTACCATCGACTATAGGAGAAATGTGGCACAAAGTTTGTTACTGTTTGCTTACACAGAATTTCTCACGATATGTGAAATAGAGCATCATATATGGTAAATATGAAGATGGTAGAAAAGTTTTTCTTGCATCATGTAAACTAACGTACTAATATTTAATTATGTTTTAAAAAAACCTATAACAACAAAAAATTAATTTAATTTTTGACTAACTTTATTTTATCAAAAAAGATTGAATAAATTAATTCATGGCGTGAGAAGATTAAGCACAACCGCAGATGAGATAAATTACTCCATTCGGAAATTTCTTCTGCAACAGAACATCATTGGCATTTCGCCACCATTTAAAAAACATAAATGGCTTTGGGCTCACTCGACCGATCGATTCTTATATCGGGAAGAAGAAAACAAATCTAATTAATAAGACTACTTTGGACTGAAAGGCACTGCCCATCCGAAAATACGATTATTCAGTGCAAATATATAATGGAAGCTGCATACCAATATTTAGATCAGACTTACAAAGATGAAAATGTTAAGTTAAAGATGTTGAATTTCAGATTTTTAGAACAAACCAGCTTAAATATCAATGGAAAGATTAATCACACGTAACTGAAATCTAAATTAATCGATATAATAATTAAAAAATAGTGTAAACAAAAATACAAGCTCGAAGACAACTCCTAATAAAGGGCCTTCTTCCACCATATATGTGGACCACTTCCCCCTGTCACTGCCATAGAGTAATTCCATTCTAGTACTGAGCCTGCGCTGTCATACATAATACTATATATACATTTCTTAGTCGTACCTACAACGGGAATATGTGCACGAAATGATGTGACTTAATATTCAGTTGATAACAAATTAATATATTTAATGGTTAATATACGTGTATGTAATTTAGTATCATTTTTTAAAGCAAAATTAATATGACTTAATATATTCAAATAAGCATGTATGTAACTTGTTGCCAATTTCATGCGTCCCTTATTATTGATAATTTGCCCAAAAAATAAAGAGATCTGCATTTTTTTTTGATAAAATCTTTGATAAGTCTTACAAATAAAAAAGTATTCATTAAACAAAAGTATAATTGCTAAAGATTAAAAAAATCATGTCTGACTTTCTTTTAACGAACATATTAGTATAAGTAATGAATTTTGATCAATATATAAAATGTTATCTTTATAGAAGTCATATGGTTACGTCACTGCCCTCTGTACATCTTGCTCACAAGTCGAATACATCAACCAAAAAATATAGGGAAAAGTATACATAAGTTCCATATGGTTTGGCCTGTTTCAAAAAAAAGACAGTGTAGTTTTTTTCCTCCAAATTTAGTACCTGTAGTTTCATTTCGAGGATAATTTTAGTATCGGACAGTTTTGAAAATTGCCCGGCTACGTGTCAATGCCAAGTGAGGGCCACGTCAGTGACACATAAGTGCCACGAGAAAGAGATGAGGTGGAGGAAAAAGAGGAGGAAGGGCAGGAGGAGGAGGAAGGCGGAGGAGGAAAAAGAGGAGGGAGCGGAAGAAGAGGACAAGGGAGGAGGAGGAGGAGAAGGAGGGAAAAGAAGGGAGGAGGAGGAGAAAAAGCGGAGGAGGAGGAGAGAGGAGGAGGAGGAAAAACAGAGGAGGGGGCGAAGGAGGAAGATTGAGAAGGAAGAAAAAGAGGAGGGGTGGAGGAGGAGAAGGTGGAGAGAGGAAGAAGAAAAAGAAAAGAAGGGGCGGAGGAGAAGGAGGAGGGAAGAGGAAGAAAAAGAAGAAGAAGAGACGAAAGAGAAAGGAGGAAGAGGTAAAAAAGGAGCTGGGGTGCTTACGTGATGCTAACGTGTCAACGTCACGTGGTCGGGCAATCTTCAAAACTGCCCAAGACTAAAATTATTTCCGAAATGAAATGAAATGTACTAAATTTGGAAGAAAAAAATTATACGATATTTTTTTGGAACAGACTAAATCACAAAATACTTATGTGTGCTTTTCCAGAAGATATATAATATATACATATATATATATTATAATTGATTTTATGGTCATGTGAGTAGTTCAAGTAGTTATTGAAACAGTCTACACAGATGAAAATTTTGGAAGTGAGGTGAAAAATAGAGGGTGATGACGGGTGAATATAAGCCCCGGAAATAGAATGGAGCTGCTTTTGCTTAGGTCAAAATTAGATGCTCGTGCTCTCGATCTCCTTCAAACTTCTGCCCCAAAGCAGCCACCTCGTGAACCTTTTAGGCGTTTTGTTGGCTGCTTAAGCAACACCGCCAGTTCTGGGTGGGTCCACAATGACGATAACACCAATTGTCTGGATGAACCATTCCTTACCTAGGGGGAGAGAAATCACTTGACAATTCAATGGTGACTAATGAATTCAGATTTATACCACCCGGTAGCTGGATGATTCGAGGAGAGTTGCTTCCTGAAGTACCGGTAATTTCGCTACTATTTGTCAAAATAAAAAATAGCTAAAAAAATAGCTAAAGCCTCTATGGTTGGGGAATAGAATGTAGGGAATTTTTTTCCACTGATTTTTTCACGGTACATTTTATTAAGGTCGATTATAACTTTACAAAGACAGAATTTGGAAAAGATGGATCGTAATTAATACTATTAATACAATTAAATTATGTTATTGTAGTGTTTCTAAAATTTAATTCCTATAGATGTGCTATTTATTTTAGTGATTCTAAAATTAAGATCTTATAGATGTACTTTTTCTCTATCGTGAAATTTTCAACTGATTTTTTCACATAAAGTTTTATTAAAGTTGCCGGTTATAATTTCATAAGAGAGAATTTTGTACAAGATAGATTAGAATTAATACTATTAATACAACTTTACTAATAAAAATAAAAAATGTCAATTATAACTTCATATCAAAATCATTTGCAACCCGATTATCTCATCATTAGATTTAGCCTATGGTCACGTTACATAAGAAAATATTCTCTGATATTCTAATTTTTTTTCTCGACCATTATGATATTTGTCTATGTGAATATTTCTTTGGTTTGCATGCATAGGCAACGAAAGTGTTATCTCAATTTATTTTATCCTCTTATATTTAGGGGAATATAATTAATTACATTTTTAAGGATCAAAATGTTAAAGTACGTTATCCACGAATAGCAATAAATTTAAATTGAGTCCATTATCGATTTTCATATGGATTGACTTATTAGTACATATGTCATAGAAAATGTGTTTAAATAGTCGAATTATTTACCACTTAAAAATATATGACCAGTTTAAAGGGTGAGAGTCAAACAAAAAAAACCCGACTGACCAACAAACTGATCCGACCGAAAGAGGTCCAACTGCTAAACCAGCTAGAAAAATGGGTTGGTGGGTTGGAAATCGATTTAAATCGACCGGTTGGTTGCAAATCAGCATTAAATTTTTCAGAATCCAAAATCCCGCAACACCGATTAAACTACGCCATTTTTAAAGGGTATATATAGTTCTCAAGTTGCCGCCAGGTGAAACTAGCCCAACCGTCGCTCCTATTTCTCATTTCATCGATATTTCCTTCTCTCTCTCGTTCACTCAATCTTACATCTCCCTCTCGGCTTCCATCTTTCCCTCATATTCGTCTTCATCCTCTCGTCCTCCATCTTCCCTCGTCCTCAAGTAAGGTGCTCCTCGATGCGGCCACACCCGAGTTAATTTTTACCTGGTCAGAAACTCTATGTCGAAATCATTCACTTACTCTCTGTATGTAGGTTCCTCACCCTCGAACACTCATTAGTCGTTGCTTCATTCACGATCTACGGTGCTAAGTTTCATGTTCTATTGCAAGTGCATGTGTTAGGACAGGAGGTGTTTGTTCTTTGTGTTTCTTATGCTACAATGATCTCATTCCTATATTATTATTGTTTTGCTTTTATTATAGGTAGAGAATGCTGTTGATGGACCAATGGAGATCCAGAATGAGATCCCCAGTGAGGTCCCTAGTGAGATCTTTGAGGATCACAATTTCTCAAATAATGCTTCTCGTACGCGACATCTTAAAACTCCTTTACCCGTGAAAAGAAAATTTAAAGTAAAGGTCTTACAAAGAATAAGAGAAATATTAGGGATGATCGGCCATATTTTACATGACTTCCAGATATGGAAGAGGGTAAAGACTATGCTACATGTAACTTATGTATCTCGTAGTAAGAAAAATAGAACCACCACTTTGAGAAATCACTTAAAAAGGTGAACAAAATTTGCAAGAGAATATTTGAAGCAAATAATTGTATTTTGAAAAGGTTGGAGTTAGAATTGGTGTTGGTAAGTTGAAAGTGATTGCATATAATCTAGAAGAGGCTCGGCTACACTTAACTAAAATGGTGATCGTAGATGAGTTATCTTGAGTTAACCCATAAGACAATATTAGCCAAAGACTGCATGAAGTTGTATGATGATGAGAAGCTTAAGTGGAAGATTTTTGTGAAAAATTAGAGGTTGTGTTTCATCATGGATATATAGACATCACTCATAATCTAAATTATATATATTTGATGGGGCATTGGATTGATAAAGATAGTGTGTATGAGAAAAGGGTGCTAGACTTCTGCCTAATTGCGGATTACAACCCAAACAATTGGAGGTGTTATTGAGTCTTGCTTGTGTGAGTACAGTATTGAAAGTTTTCTAACTACTACGGTTGACAATATGAACTTAAAGGATATGGCAACTTGCAGATTGAAATCATTCCTCATTATTTGTTTATAAGTATCATATTCAACTATGACTTTTTGTACATAAGGTGTTGTGTTCATATTGTCAATTTGATTATTTAAAGTGGATTGACAAAGCTAAATGAGTGAGTTGTAAAGATTTGGAGAGTTGTGAAGTATGTTAAGTCTTTTCTGGCTAGAAAAAAAAAACTTCAAGTGTGAAGACTATGGCCATTAAGAGCCCCCTAGAGGGCTGAGTTTGGATGTGGAAGCAAGGTAAATTTTTACATATCTAATGTTGGACGCTGTCGGAAGTATGAGCGTGCATTTAGTCATTTAGAGAGAGATGATAAAGAGTTTGTTTCTTTCTTCTATTTCAAAGACATTGATGATGAGCCCATATTGAAAGTATTCCTTCAAGGGAGATTTTGCTTGGCAGTCCTCCTAGGAAGGTCGATTGGGACAATGCAAGATACTTGATCAAATTCTTGAAAATGTTTTATGAAGTGACAGTAAAATTTTCATCAAGCATAAGTGTCACAACTTTTTGAATTTTTACATGATGTTAATCAGATTTAAACAATTTTGATGAAGGTCATTTCTTCCAATAATCCTACATTGAAAAAATTGTATTCAAAGATGATGGTGAAAGTTCACCAAGTATTTAGGGAGAAGTTACATCCACTAATGAGTTACTTTATATTGTCATTATTTTGGATCCCAAATATAAGGGCCAATACATTAAATACTTATTTGAGCTAATATACATCGAAGAAAAAGCCAAAGAGTATTATGATAGTGTTGATGCAATGTTTGCTCGGTTGTACGAGAAATATCAACAGCACTCACAAAAATGTCTAACTAATGCCTTCTCTAGCAAAGCCCAAGTTGACATTGGAATGATGGTTGTCCTGTAATCTAGGAGGGTTATTTAGTTTTGGGTTCATCGTTTTAGGATCAATGGGATAAGCAAATAAAGATGGATAAGTTAGTTGAAACAAGTACAGATTTGTTTAAGTATTTAAATAATTCTATGAAAGAGAATTGTCAACTTTGATTTATTGAGTTGGTGAAAAGTGAATGTGTTTAAATATCCGATATTGTTGAAATTGCACAAGATGTGCTAGTAATTCCCATGTACATTGTTGCATTAGAATCTATGTTTAGCATGGGTGGATGAGTTGATCCTAACAATTGCACTCGAGTACCGTGCAAGCACTCTTGTATTCTCAAAATTAGCTAAAGAGTCAGCCTCCAACAAGCAAGGATGAAATCAAAGTTCCATCAAATTAAATTGAATGTAAGACCTATCTTGGAATGAACTTGTTTTACGTTAAATGTATACAATAATTTCTATTTAATAAAAAATTATGTTGGCTATACAATCTGAAAATAATCTTTTATTGTGTGTACTTGCAAATTTTCCTGGAGTATGAGCTCGGCTTAATTTGTATGAATTTTTCTTATTCTTGCTTGGTCATTTTTCAATAAAAAGCTTGTTGTTTCCTTGCTTTGTTATTTACTCTCATTCGTGTGTATTTCTATTTCAGCTACTGCATCGAAAATATGCATTTTGAAGAA
Source organism: Hypericum perforatum (assembly GCA_012979155.1). Lineage (NCBI taxonomy): Eukaryota > Viridiplantae > Streptophyta > Magnoliopsida > Malpighiales > Hypericaceae > Hypericum > Hypericum perforatum. Next base: position 71,340 of record SOPF01027493.1, read on the forward strand.
GACAAGTTGAAGCTTGAATAAACATTGTCGAAGTGCTCATGTATCTCATTCTGCTCCTTAGTTTCAGTTTAATTTATGCAGTAGATTTTGCGTGTGTGTTGCAGAATTCAAACTATACTTTTGAAGCTTGATACTTGGTGGATTTGAAGATTGATGCTTGGTGGATTGTTAATTTAGATAACTTGGATATTTAACGCAGTTATTTTAACATCTTTATTTAAATTCTATGTTTAATTTAACATTTTTGGGTCCAACAGTTTTTGTGAATTGTCTTTGTTCATGTCGGCGGTTTCACGAAATTAAGCATGAATCGGTGTCAGTTTTGGTGGTTATTTTTCATCGACGTCGGCATAAAATTAAGCCAACAAACCATGATACCGGCCAATACTCACTCCCATTGACCACCGCTCGTAGTTGCTTGGTTGGCTTTTTTTTACATTTGTCTGCCTATTGAAATCACTTGTACATATGTTCCACACCCAAGCCAAATCCCAATTCTTTAAAGGGTTTTCCTTTTTTTTGTATTGCAAGTGCTTCAGAAACTTTTGCCATCACATTGGTATAGCAGAAAAAAAAAACTCTTATTGATTAGTCGAATGGTTTTTTCTATCGTAGGTTAACTATTCTATTTTGGACTACATTTCAGTAATAGATCTTAGTTTCATGTCATTATTTAGGTCAGAATGGACTTTTATATTCATTTATAGGGCCTGCAGGAGACGGCCCAACCGATGGTCCAACATGGTTTATTGTCAATTCTAGGGTTTTAAAAAATGCAATTCGATCAGAGGTTTGATCGGTCAGACTGTAAATAAGGTTTGACCAAATAATTTGTCCAAAAAATTTGGTTGAACCAAACAAATTGCCCAAAAATTTGATATTTGTAAAAAAATCTGGTCTAATCGACTATTGAGCCAATCAGACCAACTGACCCAAAGGTCAGACCTAATTCCGAGTCGATCTCAGGTTAATTTATGAAAACCCTGGTCAATTCCCATGCAAATTAATGGTATAGACCAAGCCTCTATAATTTTTAAAAACAGAGAACTTCTATGATTAAATAATCCAACTCAATTCTACATAACCAGTACCCAGGAAAGATAAAACAAAAAAAATAAGCCCATTATCAAAGAGAGGAAAAAGTGGGCTTCAGAAAGAAGCATATCACCTACAGCTATTATTTCTTTTCCTATGTTGGGATGTTTCCTGCACCAACACAGACTGACTCATCAAGTAGGCTATGGTGTTCTTGTTGGGTACCCCTGCAGATTCTCAGCATGCAGCGGCTGCGAAACGGAGGTGATTCACCTTAGATCTTGCCGCGGGTCGAGGCTTCGGATGAGCTGCTGGTTGAGGTCGAGTCACCTGCGATAGAGCCATTTCCGCCTTCATCTTGGGACAGGATCGGAATTTTGAAACTTGCTCTTTCCAGCTCTTTCTCGAGCTCTTCCTCTTTGCGAAGAGCAGTGAATTGTCCATCCAGAGACCTTGCTGCAGCTAACCATGCAAGCACAATGACCATGAGTATTCCTCCGAGGTAAGGTGTGGAATTAGCGAGCGAGCCGAATGTCAAGATCATAAACTGTTGAATGAGGGCTCCTCCGGACTTCCCCAACGGGTTGCATACAACATCAATGGCTGCCTTTCCTTTAACCTACATGATGAAATGAAGAAATTAAAGTACACTGAGAGGGAACTGAAAGCCAAATGGCAAGAAATTATCGGACCTTGGTTTCCTCGTCCAAGGGAATGTAAGCCATCTCTTTGCACGGGTCAAACAAGCTGTACTTTGCACTCTTGCTGAATATATTTTGCAGGGCACCCACATAAACAGCTGCAAGAAGAGGAGTCATGCCAAACGAAGCAATGGCAGGTGCAATCGGACCTCCGAATAGTATCAGAGAGAAGAAGCCAACTCCAGTCAGCAGCAAGACTGTTGGTGTGATAGCAGCAGCAGCTCCCCAACCATACTTGTCGAAAATATATTGGCTTAGCAACATCATAATGAAAGTCGCTATCCCGGTGGCAGTTGAGAAGTCACCCATGAAGGCAGAGTACTCATTCGGACTCGGGAACTGCATCAAATGAGAGACAATCACTTATAAGGGGTTCCAACAGAGGATCTGACATCATCAATAGACATGCAATTTTCATGAACAATATATAAGGCATAGGTTACCTGTGCTTTAAGCTTGGACTTCCAAGTGACCTCAACAAGGTTGATGCTAATACCGTAAGCAACAACCACAGTAGCGAGATCTCTTATGTATTTTGAAGAGACGAGGAACTTCAAACTCTCCATTGTACCCATCTTTGGCTTTTCCTGCGCACAAATTTCCAGTGAGTAAATCTTGCACATTTATTATCTCACACTGCTCGATCAACGTCTCACGGTGGATTGATCAAAAGCCCAAATGAATTCGATATGGAGCCCAAATGGTACGGAAAATAATTATCAATGCGGTGGAACATTATGGAAATGTTACCTTCTTCTTCCTGCTGCGGGTTGGAAGTTCCACATTACGGTTCACCCACCAGTAGAGGAAGCAGATTGCAAGCCCCATCCCTACAACAATACTCATCATTGCCTTGAGAGAAATGGCCCAACCATCAACTCCAGGGCCCAGATTTTTCCGCATGTTAGAGAAATATTTCACTGTTCTTCCAGAGAAAATAAGAGCAACATTTGCTCCCAGACCAAACAGAGGGTAGAATCTTTTTGCTTCTTCAACAGTAGTGATCTGGACAACAACAGTTTCCACAACCAGGTTAGTTCCAGCAACAATCAAGTAAACGCAAGTAAACTAGACGGATCCAATTAGCCACCATTAGCTCGAGGAATTTTACTTCGATGCTACACAATCCGGAAGAGATAAAACAATATTAAGACGAAGTAACATTTTGAAACAGATGAATGGCGTGCTTGTGAAATCACAATGCAATGAAACAACCAACAGTTATCAATCAAATCATGAATAACGGGTGTTCATCATCCAAGAATATGATAGCGATATACTAGACAACTAAACCAGTGCTTCAAAAGAGCGGATGGCACCAAAAATTCCCAGAAGAGTACTATTCCATTAAGAATTTTGAACCATAGCAATAAATAAATAGGTTATTTTGACCATTAAACATGCAATTAGTTCAGCAGATAGAGGGCGGCCACACTCTATCATAGGAAAGCGCCCTCAACAAGAAGGAAACGTCAAAGTCTACCTAACTCAATGTAAATAAATCCGTCTACCAGACTAAGTATATAATGGACCAAAAAGAGGTCTAATGATGGCTATAATCACCTACCAATCACAAAAACATGTTTTCATATAAATCACTCAACAAAAAGCAAAAAAAACAAAATCCGGATCTGCAGCAGAAGATTCTTCATAGGAACGGAACATGATAAACAAGACACAAAAATCAGCAGCATACACATGTTCTAATTCCATAGCTATACCAATAATTCAGATGCTTTGAACTGCAAAGGAGATATATAAAAAGTCGTTTCACCTGATTGGCAAATCCCCAGAAGAGCACTGAAATAACGACACTCCCCCACAGTTCAGCCATGACATAGAATAAGCAGAAGGTCCAAATCCTCATGATAGCAAGAGGGCCAAGGAACCTCGGGCCGAGCACGCTAAGGAGCTGATCGGCAAGCGCATTAGGGTGGAGATAATTGCTAAGGGGATACATCAAAAACCCGAAAGCCCCGAAAAAGGCGATAAAGGGGACAATTACAGTATAAAAAAGAGCCTGCTTGGACAGAACATTAGCCAACTTAGTATACAACAACATAAACCCAACAGCCATAGGCAAATTAACCCATGTCTTAAGGAAAGGGATAATCTCAGCACTGCTCCCTTTAGCTGTCACCACCAAGACATCCTTTGTGTCCCTAAGGATTGTGTAATTAAAAAGAATACAAAAGAACATGAGCCCAAGTGGGACAATCTTCTTTAGGGTGGTAAGTTCCATCCCCAAGAACTTGGGCTTCTCCTCAGGCTCATCCAAGGGCTGCCCCCCAGATGCAGCAGCTTCTGCTGCCCTACAGATGAGCAAGTTCCTGTCTTTGAGGGGAGGAATTCCATTGGCTCTTGCAATAAAGGTTGGGAATTTGGGGAACCCAGTTGAGGATAGGGAGATTGGGGAACTGGGTTTTGGTTTTGAGGCCAAAAGCCTCTGCTTTAAGCCCTGGGATGGGAATAAAGCTCTGGCCTTTGGGTTTGTTGGTGGTAGTGAGAAGAGACCTCTGCTTTGAAGTACAGCCTCCATTGTTCTTCTACCTCTCCTCTACCCTTAGCGCTCTCTCTCTCTCTCTCTCTCTCTCTCTCTCTCTCTCTCTCTCTCTC